>JACVVK020000001.1:3297500-3320000 GCA_018292915.2 Batillaria attramentaria | reverse complement strand
GGGGGGGGGGGGGGGGGTAGACGGGAGCTCTGGGCTGATGACTGACCTGAGTGTGGTAAATCCGATCATGGTAGAGAACCTTGTAGTCGTCCATCCACACCTCGGCCACGCGCAGACCGTTCTTGATGACGACGTCCGGGTCATCCCCTACCTTGGAGGCGAACCGGAACAGATGGCCCACGTGGGAACAGGGGATGATCTCTACACTGCCGCCACACATCCACGTCTGTAACAACAGACTTGTAACTGAAAGCAAGAACAAACTTTTAGGAAGATCAAGTCATGTGCAACAGGTGAAAACTGACCTACAGCAGCCCGTGACAAGCTCTTCCTCACAGATTCCTTCTGTAAGAGATGATGATAATAATAATAATGAGTATTGTATAGGCGCATTACCCAATTTCGTGAATTGGCTCAAAGCGCCGCGAACTGAACCCACCACGCACGCTCATGTGCACCACACGCATTCTCTCACACACTGGACATAAACACATTACAATCACGTGGTGCGAAGGGTCAGTTCAGCTTTTTAAATTTCTGAATTTAGAATTGCATTTTTTGTTTTCAAATTTGGTGGGCTGAAAATGTATGTTTCCGTCTTCTTTAACAAAGTATGCAGACCGCAATCGGCGTTTGTTTGTTTGTTTGTTTGTCCATACACTCCTGCGTCTGTGTCAGTAGATGGACGATTGGAATGTCGTTCAAATCATAGTGTTCAGTCATGTCTTCACGGGCGATTACAAACTTTGCAACCATACAACACCCCCTGACCCTTTCTGTGTGCTTTACCCTCAATATCTATAACAATCCATAACTGGCCGATTTTCTCACGCCATGTACGGTATACAATGCACACTTACACTCGTTTTCGCAAACGGTTACCAAGAATATTAACTGATCTGTTTGCGACGTTCATTTCTGTTTGGCTTCCTACCAGCGTCATTATCTGCCAATTGTCGCTGATAACTGGGAGGCATATAAACAGAACTACTAACTATACAACCTTCAAGGACAGCTCGGTATTCTCATTACTCCAGATTTTGAGTCCGGGATCATACAGCCCCAAGCGTTGAAACGTCTTCTTCGCTATGGCAAAACAGCAGCCGGAATGAGAGGGACTCCTGCAAAGGTTTCCGGCGATGAGGATTTTTTTTTTTTAAATCACGTAAACGCACGCACGCATGAACGCACATAGGCACTTATGCACCACGCACGCACGAACGAACACATTCGCAACATACATACTCGCAACATACATACTCGCAACATACATACTCACATCCATCCCCCACCCGCAAAAGAATAATGCGTATAGCTGTAGTAAAACAGCTGTATTTCGATACATGGATCAGTATCTTGCATGTGATAACTCACACACCCTAACTCAGTGCCCATGTTGACACATACCTCATGGGCTCAAACGGGCTACCTCGCCTGGCGTTTTCCTCTGGAAGTTGCGGTATCCACATGAAGGACAGGTCGAGATCGAAGCCAGCCCGCATCTGGTGTTTGGCGTGCGTGGCGTGGTACTGGAACGTGTCCGTGTTGATGGTGTCAATGACCGGGACCGCCAGAACGTTTTCGTCCTGGCGGACTCGTTCCAAAAGTGGTGGAAGCCACCCTGGACAGTGGGGGAAAAAAATGTGGTTTCAGATAGTTTTCCCCATGGAAACTTGAAAATCCATTTATGCCCAGCCTACGCGTACAACTCTGCTGTATTCTTGCTGCAGTGACACAAAGCGAACAAGTTCGAATCTGTTGTTGTTTGGTTGGATTTGTTTGTTTGCTTTGGGGGGAAGTTTTTTTGTTTTTTTTTTTTTACAAAGCGAACCAGTTTGAATCTGTTGTTGTTTTCTTTGGGTTTGTCTGTTTGTTCGTTTGTTTGTTTTTGGAGGGAGTATTTTTTTTTAAATTGCTGGAGCGATTAGCCGTGAAAATATTTCTGACGCATGTATACTTGGGCATTCAGCCGGTGAGGAGTAGGTTTGCGTTTGAACCCCCCCCCCCTCCCCCTGCCCCCACCCCCTTTTTTTACGCTACGCTCGAAATACAGCTGTTTTACTACAGCTATACGCATTATTCTTTTGCGGGTGGGGGATGGATGTTGATGGTGGTGGTGGTGATGGTGTTGCCGTTGCTGTCGTCGTTGTTTACGCACCTTCCGGCACTTCACAGTGGGAGTCCAAAAAGGCAGCCACGGCGCCAGTCACTTGATGGAAACCTGCCATGCGCGCTTGCATGATTCCAGAATGTTGCTTCAGCCTGACCAGCTTCACCTTGTCCAACTGGTCCACGTAGTCGTCAAGCTGCCGACCCAGGTGTTCTGTGCATCAATCGGGCAAACAAGACGTTCAGAAAATAGGCGGGGAAGTGGGAAAACGGGATTTGCTAAAGAAACAGACAACACCAATACAAACATACACCTGTGCCCCCCCCCCCCTCCCCTCCCCATGAAGCCAACAACAAATAAACAATCAAACACGATTTCAGATAATAAATACACGGAGAGTCAGTGTACAAGGACTAGACTGGACAGCCCTTTTATACCGAGAAGGGGGCCGGGGTGACGAATGGTAGAGCGTTGGACTTCTAATGCTCGGATCGTGAGATCGAATCCCGGCTGGGGCCAAATATTTGTGCTGGCTTTTTCATCGTTGCCCCGTCCTTGATATCACCCGTATGTGGTGGAAAAGGACGTTAAACACTCACCCATGCACCCACCCACCCTTTATACCGAGAAGACACGCGCGGGCATTGTAGCCTAAGGTTTAATGTCTCATGTCCAGCGCCAGGCTGATTTCAAAGACTGGATACTGAAGAGCTCTTAAACATTACGGTCGTGTCGGAATTCTAAACCGCGACCTTCCGATCTCGAGTCCGACGTTCAACGAGCTGAGCCCTCCGAGTTATGGAGGACTGATAAAAATGACTATGAAATAATGATAATAAAAATCGAGTAAATGGCCATCTTCCCTCGGTATTGGTACTTAGCAATGTTCGTCTTTACACAGAAATATGAAGAATACCTCCTAACATCAGCTAGGCGGACTTACCCATGGTAGAAGCGTCATCCACCAGGCGAGTAGATGCAGAGGATGAATTCGACTCGGCACTCGGTATGGTAAGGTATAAAAGTGTCATTAACGAGAGGATCTCCCCACATGACCCAGTCTGACTCACCCATGGTAGAAGCGTCATCGACCAGGACGATCTCAGTGAGGAGCTGCGGAGAACTGGCGCCCAGGATGCTGTGCACGGTCCTCAGTAGGATACTCCACGCCTCGTTGTGAAACACCACCACTACTCCAGCTGTCGGCAGCTTGTCCAGGTCATATGTCGCAAGTTTGGCTAGGCACCTATATATATAAGTCAGCAGTCTGTGTGAATCTTGTTGGCTTAATGTCCCGACTCACCCAGCGTTCTTGTGAGGTCAGTTTTTAAGTTGTTTCTCTATAGAGAAACAACTTTATGAGACGGGGCAGATTTTGCTGCGCGCAGCAGCAAGTTTCAGTGATACAAAACAAGACTGTGACGTTTCTCCACACAATACATACTTTCACGCACATAGTGACGTAACGAAACCTGCGTCATAGACACTTGACGTGCACACTATGCTGCTGCGTTCTTTTTGGCGGGAGTTGTGAGACGTGTGTGTGTGTGTGTGTGTGTGTGTGTGTGTGTGTGTGTGTGTGTGTGTGTGTGTGTGTGTGTGTGTGTGTGTGTGTGTGTGTGTGTGTGTGGACGGATGTAATGATGGCTATCTCCTAAACCACCTCGATGGAGGCCTTTTTACTTTGAGATAAAATGGGAAATCACCTTCTCCAGACCTACCTTTCACGATTTTTAGCCTGCCGCATTTTCAGAAGAGTTATCGCCGATTTAAAAAATCGGTCATGTTACGAATTTTTTCGAAAAAGTTGTTCAAATTCCTTCATTTTCTAGACTTTGGAAGTTCACCCAATCACACTGCCTGTAGTCGTGCTCCAGCTCTGTAGCTCTGACTGGTTTTGTGTAAAAAAAAATATTTCCGAGGTAGGGGTGGTTTGCACATAAGATCAAATATCTATGAAAAGACTACTGCAAATTACTTATCATCCCGGCGTTTTTGTCTAGTGTGACAACTGCACATATGACAGGAACTACTGCACTATTATAGCTTTAGCATTTAGAATAACTGAACTTTTAGATAAACCTAACTTTTTCAAGTTTCTGCGAAAAGCACCGGTCAAAAGAGTTCCAAATTTTCGATTTCATAAGTACAATACAAGGTATTCTAGTCCATGTTTCACCAGCCCTCTAGATCTTCCAGATTTTATGTAAAAATTAATTCAGCCAGGGAAGTCACAAAAGCAACAGGGAAATCACAAGACATGCACAAGCATCATCTGTCATACCACCAGTGTGAATCTGACGTCAAACGCTTAGTTCCCAGACAAAATAAGCAAGTATCGTCACTGCCTCCGACATTTCACCAGCCCTCTAGATCTTCCAGATTTCATGTGAAAAATAATTCAGTCGGGAAAGCCACAAAGCCAACAGGGAAATCACAAGACATAAACAAGCTTCCTCAGACGATCGCAGTGTTAGAGGCTGACGTCAAAATGTTTAGATCGCGGAATTGACGTCATCTCTCTGTCAGTGTATGACGACCTGCCTGAGGCTGACGTCAAATGTTTAGTTCACGGAACTGACGTCTCTCTCTCTCTCTCTCTTTCTCTCTTCAGTGACGTCCTTTAAAGCCAGTCTTTACAAATATATAGCAAACATCAATGTCTCCTGATAGCTCATGTCTTTCCCACTAGGAAGACATTTTCTACCACCATAACTGCATACTTGTTTTCTCATATAGTTCTCCCCACTGTATATTCATCAGGATGTCGATTAATTTGTTTTAATGCTCTGTGTGTGTGCTGTGTGTGTTGTGTGTGTGTGTGTGTGTGTGTGTGTGTGTGTGTGTTGTGTGTGTGTGTGTGTGTGTGTGTGTGTGTGTGTGTGTGGGCACACTTCTTTTTTTTTTTTTTCTACGCCTTCTTTTCCTTTTCCGTAGTCATAGCTTTAGATGTAGTACTTCAGTAGTTTATAGCAACGGCAGATAGGTAAAATGACTATGTGGACAACAATGTCAATATCTTTACCGTTGAGAAATAAAGCTTCATTGATTCATTGATTCTCTCTCTCTCTCTCTCTCTCTCTCTCTCTCTCTCTCAACCAAGTCAGCGACACAACGCAAGAAATGGCCTGTTCCAATTACCATTACCTAGATTGGACATTTTTAAAACAAGCCTCTCATTCTCTGGGTCACTTTCATGGAACCAGTTGCCAGCATACTTAAAATGTACCCCGAAACTTCATTCATTTAAAACTCAACTTCTCAGATACTTACGTCAGTCATAGGTCCACGAACAATATCCGTGCCATGCTAAACTACTCGTTATCAGATGGCACTATGACATGTTACCTTTTTACAAGTTATGTCGTATACTACAATTTCAAACACCATGCTATTTACTTCTTCACCTATTTTCCGATGTGTTTCCTTAAAATTTCTTGCGCTTCTTTCTATCTTTGCATGTTTTTTTTTTTTTTTTTTTTTCTTATTAGATTTACTCCTTTTGTGCCTGGTATACTTTTTGTCATGTTAGCCTTTACGTTTTAGTGTTTCTAGATTAGCAGGACAGCTTGTAAGATAGGCAGACCATGCCTACAAGTCTTTATCCTGAAATAAACGTTTCAGTCAGTCAGTCAGTCAGTCTCTCTCTCTCTCTCTCTCTCTCTCTCTCTCTCTCTCTCTCTCTCTCTGGGGAGCCAGGGTGGCCGAATGGTAGAGCGTTGGACTTTCAATGCTCGGGTCGAGAGTTCGAATCCCGGCTTGGGCCAAATATTTGTGCTGGCCTTTCTCTCGTTGCCCCGTCTTTGATATCACCCTTACGTGGTGGAAAAGGACGTTAAACTCCTAAACACCCACCCACCCACTCTCTCTCTCTCTCTCTTTCTCTCTCTGTCTGTCTGTCTCTCCCCCCACCCGTCCCCGCCCCCAGTCACGTGACTAATCGGTCGAGGTCGTAGAGGATCTAGTGTCATTGGTAGAACTTGGAGAGGGGAGAACCGGCAACAATAACAACAAAACAGACAAAATAAAATGAAATTTGGAGAAACAACTTTGTAGGACGGGGCCGTTCCTCCTTGTTCGTGCATATGGTCGTTTGCAGTTTGGAGGTGTCTACCAGATAGTACACGCCAAGGATCACCAAGCTGGCAGATATACAGTAATGCATATGCACGTACATAAAACACCATCTACATCTGATGCATATAATAACTCAACTAACAAAATTTCCCGGTGTCTTTACTATTCGCTGAGCTTCAAAACTCACTCTGGTTCAGTGACGTTGATTAGTGTCCTCCGGAGCGGGATGAGGTTGCTGGCGTACTCGTTGACCTTGAACTTCTCGTAACTCTGATCGTAACGCTCGCGTTCTGCTGGTGACAGTTCCTCCTTGTTGATTGTCAACCCGCGACCACCGTATCCTGGCAACAGAACAATAGATTTCCTTTTGTTTTGCAAAGTTGATTTCTGCCAAACACGACAATTCAGGCTGACCTTTCCTCTCTGTTGCAGCTGTAGACACCCCCTAGGCGACTCAGATCCTCTGCTGACACCCGCATCCTTCGCATTCCACATTATTTTGTATTCAGGCTTCATTTGTTTGTTTTGTTTATTATTTTGTATTTAGGCTTTTGTTTGTTTATGTGAAATGAGTCCAATTTTTCTCTGTCTGCATGTGTTTGTTGTTTCTGTGGACATTTCAAAGATTTTCATATTTTTCACTTTATCACTTTCAGCCCTGGCTGGAACCAGGGGAGGCTGTCAGCCTCTACCGTGGTGGTGGTGGGGGTGGGGGGGGGGGGTCAGTGATCACAGCTGAGAGGAAGTGTCATGTTACTTAACACTAAATATCTCCCAGACGGTTTGTAAAAAAGTCTTCCTGAGCTGAAAATATGTAGACCTTGTTCAGTGGGCTAATAACAAAAGACGCCAAACCTGCAAACAACTGTTTTCATGGAAAGAATATTGTTTTACTTTAATAAAACTTTTGATGGCAGGTTGCTTAGTTAGGCTATGAAATTACTACTGTGTATTTTCCGGTCCTCGTGGAGTTAGCGCCGACAAGAGAATATCGTCTAAAAGACGCAGAAGAAGTGAACTATGTTGCCCGGCATTGCAGCAGACGGTAGCTTCCGCATACTTCCTGCACATTTGAAACTACACTCCCGTATAGCCCCCATGCCTGAGGGTTGGTGTGCGTGCGCATACTTTTGATGACGACTTCCGGTGCTCTTATCCTACTCGGTCGTTTTGTACGGAAACTTGCAGTAAGGATTTTGGTCCCACGTGTATCGCTTGGCATGCCGGGATGGCATGGAATGGCCGGCTAAACTCGAGTGTCATCGACGCCAGACAATGTGTATAACTGTTTAATTTTGTAACGCCCCTTCCCCGTTTGAATTCCCCCACCCTACCCTCGAAGGACCCCCCCCCCCCCATCCCCTAAACCTGAAAGCAAGAAAATACAAACAAACAAACAAACATAGAACTCTCTCTCTCTCTCTCTCTCTCTCTCTCACACACACACACACACACACACACACACACACACACACACACACACACACACACACACACACACACACACACACACACACACACACACAGAGCGACTGTAACTGCACGGTAAATGTCAAATCTGCGTGCAAGCCATGTTTGGCGCCTACCCATCAGATGGAGAAATATATTCCAGTGTCAGTGACTTCTTTGACTTATCCGAACCAAAAGGGCAAATTTTGTTTGACATAACCGAAGTTTTGGAGTACTTGTTCGACTTATCCGTGGAAAATTTAGTCATACAAAGAACAAGTCTGGCCTGGAAATTTGTTTTTGTTTCGACTCATCCGAAGTTCGACTTAAGCGTGTGTTTGACTTAAACGTATGCGTCTGCGTCTGTTTAATTTTGAACCTGATATTTGCTCATGACATAAAAAGACATTTAATTTCCACGTATGAATAAGGTACTATCTTAGTTCACCTATTCCTTTCATGCTGATGCATCCTAAAAACCTTTTCAAAAGATTAGATATCATTTGTTTTAAATTGTCTGTGAAGTTTGTTTGAGCTTAACGTTGAACCCTATTTTACTTTTATATTTTATATCAAGATCTTTAATGCATGTATTTTATCTTATCTATGACAGAGCGTCATGTGAGGCCAAACAAGATTTTCTGTTTTAGATTCTCTCTGAAACAGACAGTAAAGTATTTTGAATTGACTTGAATTGAATTCACTAACCTGGTGAGTCAGGGTCATCCCGCATACTCTGGGCCTGCACTCTGGCACGCTGGTGAACATTCTCAGATGGTTTGCCAAGACGTCGAGCTTTTCGCTCAAGTACTTCCTCCACGCGCTCAAGCAGACTCAAGTTCTTCATTAGGGCACGTTCTATATCCTTTACACGGTGACTGATGACCCGGCCGTCTTCGTCAATATCAAGGTCAAGGTCGTTGCCATGGTTATGCTTTGACGACGACAACAGAAACTGTACGGCCATGAAAAGAAGTGCACAGAATAGGAATACGCGCAGTAACTTGATGTGCGTCCTCATTATGAACGAGCCCACGCCAAGGTCTTCTTTGACTGGTATGGAGTTTCCACTCGCCTTCAGAACATATTACATCGAGAGGTATCGTGTCCTGTCAATGTGAACAAAGAAAAACAACAACAACAACAACAACAAAACAAACACCGAAAGCAAGCGTTACCGTGACAACTTACTGCCACCCTCATGTGGATAAAAGACCTGAGCGCGTTTTGAATCCACGAAGCATACGCCCGTGTTCCTGATCAAGGTAGACACAAACCGTACAATAGATTATGCTTCTGTACACATAAAACACTGGAACCTATGTAGAGAATGCAGTTAACTCGTCTTTTATGCCCCTACCGAGTGCAAATAAAGTTGTACGCAAAATTGATTGCGGACTGCACACATTGCCATGATTTTTTTCCCCTTTTGAATCTGTTGCGGCTGTCTTCCTGTCCGTCTTTCTCTCTCGGTGTGTGTGTGTGTGTGTGTGTGTGTGTGTGTGTGTGTGTGTGTGTGTGTGTGTGTGTGTGTGTGTGTGTGTGTGTGTGTGTGTGAGAGAGAGAGAGAGAGAGATTATGGGACCTGATTAAGAACACATGCTGATTCGATTTGTCGGTGTACACAGCTTAAAATGCCAACCGAAAGCGCGTAATTCAGCAACAGATGGCGCTTACTCGACATTTTGTGGATTTATGCTCTATACGGGCAGAGGGGAACCATTCAGCTTGGTGAACGCCAAGAGCCAATAAGGAAGAGCTGGTAACGTACGATAGGACCGATGTAGCCTAGACAGAACCCTCCCGATGGGGTGGGTGGGTGATTTAGGGTTTCACGTCCTTTTCCACCAAGTATGGGTGATATCAAAGACGGGACAATGAGAAAAAAGCCGACACAAACATACGGCCCCAACCTGGATTCGAACTCATGATCCAAGCACTGAAAGAACAACGCTCCACCGCTCGGCTATCCCGGCTTCTCCTCCCGAGGGGATTAAATTTTGTTTCGCGTCTGTGAAGCGCGAACAGCCTGGGTACAGCCAGGCGTAAGGACACAAACTGACCGTGGGGTCATGTTTGGTGTTTATTTGAGGTACCCTGTTTGGCGAGAGTACTAGTCTGTAGTGATTTTTGTTGTCATAAAAAGCGTGATTTTCTTGATACATAGTGCAAGGTGCGCCAGGGGGTCGCAAAAAGATGCAAGCTGCCAGTGAAGATGGAACGTTTTGCAGAGAGGTCGAGCACAAGTGAGGTAAGCGGATTTCTGTGAACTGGCTCTCTGGCCTAAAGAGAAAGTAGACGTACATTACTCCAGTGAGGCCTGAGCGGAAAGGAGACAATCCTTTTTTTAAAAAAAATGCTGTCAGGTGCGTGCCTTTGAATGCTCTGTCCATGGTAGTAATTGCTTTCAGATTTAAGCATGTTTAGGGGTGACTATGATGCCTGAGGCTAATAGGGAATATATAGGCATTTTGTGTATTGTGTCCGTCGGCCTCACAGTCTTGCCGGTCACTCGGAATGGTGACAACTGATCGCATCGTAGCAGCCACCGACAGATAGTTAAACAAACAAAACAAAACAAACAAACAAACATGAACCCCCCCTCCCCCAACCACCCTCCCCCCTCCCCCAACCACCCCCCCCCCCAAAAAAAAAACCCCAAAGAAAACAAAACAAAACAAAACAACAAGAACAACTACAACAAAACAAACAATAAAACAAACAAGCAAAATGTCAAAACAGAAAAAAACAACCATTGTATTTGGCGGGACGTGATAACTGTAAAGGGCACTTGGCACGCACCAGACAGCTCACCGCGCTAACACTGGCCTATAGCGGTTCGTCACTAGATCTTCCTTATTGATTCTTGATGACATCCGCTTAAATTTAGCCGAACCTACCTGTACCTATCGTTTTGGGCTTTCACTCTATTGCTACGCCAAACACTTGTAATCAGAGAGAGAGAGAGAGAGAGAGAGAGAGAGAGAGAGAGAGAGAGAGAGAGAGAGAGAGAGAGAGAGAGGTTTGTTCATTTTTAACGTGCATAAAATAAGGAAAAACGCCAGCAGATCTCTTCCATGTTTTTTATTTTTTTAATTCCCTGTTTTAACCTTGTGTTTAGCATACAAATTCAATATAACCCATACATATATTACCCACTTCAATTTTGATAAATATACTGAAAAAAATTCGCTTCAGCTCTGTCTCTTTCTCTCTAATTTCTGTCTAACACACACACACACACACACACACACACACACACACACACACACACACACACACACACACACACACACACACACACACACACACACACACACACACACACACTGTTCATGTGGCTGGCGGCAGCTTTAGCGTACGTCGTTCCCAGGACCATTTTTGGCGCTGACTACCATCACAAGGAACGACAACCAGTGTTTTGTCGTCTGGTTCCAGCTGGAGACAATGGCCGGTGTCCAAATGGACTAACTCGTTCTCCTGGAGCAACAAATGACAAATGACAAACTTTTTATTCAGTAGGCTCAAAGCCCATAACTGAATACACACACTTGAAGGCGCACACGTGCAGCCACCGGCAGAGCAGACTGAGCTGAAACATAAAATTAGTGGAGCAACAAGAAAGAAAGAATGAAAAAGTAGAATTCGTTTGTTTGAAACGTTTGACGAAAAGCACGAGCTGTTGTAGTTGCAACACACCATTACTGCAACAAATGAGGATTTAAAACTATGTTTAACACTAAAACGTAGCCAGCGAGACGACAGATGACAGATTGCATTTTTTTCTTGCTGCCCCAAATCTTTTGCCAGCTCCAGTGGTGTTCCTCCCAGGTCATGGGTGGAATCCACGGAGGGCTCGAAAGCGGGGGCAATTTTTATTATGCCCAATGATGGTGATGAGGATGATGTTAAGATGATGCTATGGAGGTCCGTGTGGTTTGGGACTGCGGGACAGGGCCGCATTTCACGCTTCCTGTCATAAATATCCCGGCATTAACCAGGCCCGGTAACTACGGCACCTGCGGTGCCGGCCGTGTAATCATCCACATCATAAGACACATTATTCCAAGGGAAGCACCCCAAAGTCGCACCCGTGAAGTGGGTGAAACTCGGCTGTGTGGCAACAGCCTCCCCATCGGGCCCATAGCACACCCGCTCTGGGTAGGACCCGACTGACCTAGCTGGAAAAATCCCGCTTGCCTCGGCTGGGACTCGAATCCGGGTCTCCCGGTCCATGGTCCGAAGTGCTAACCACTACACTACGGGGGCCGGTACAGACTGCGTTTTAGTAAAGAGTCCAAACACTATGTACTGTATTAAGAACCGCGTAACTACCGGCCCCCGTCATCATCATCATACCTGTGTGTAGTCCCAGCCAGGTTTGTTGGCAATATGAGCACATGGCTTCACGACGAATTTCCCTTGTCCGTCATGATCCAGACAGCCCTCGTCACGCCTGATTTGCTTCTCCTTGGTCAGAGTGAAGTGCTGCACAACATCATTTACGACTGAGACGAGTGGCGCGCGCGCGCGTACACACACACACACACACACACACGCACACGCACACACACACACACACACACGCACGCACGCACGCACGCACGCAAACAATTACATTAGCCTGGGCCCTGGACGGACTAAACCCGGCCAAAAAGCCCAACCAAACACACACACACACACACACACACACACACACACACACACACACACACAGAGTGGGTAACACTGACGTTTTTTAATACCAAACTCGATAGCAAACCACAGGTACAATTTGGCTTGTCGTGTTATACGTTACCAAACCTGCAGCAACCTAAAAATTCTCAGCAATTTCAAACTTTTAAAGAATTGAAAGAAAGGTACTATCTACCTTAGTGGACAGAGAAACTGTAAAATAAGACATAGCTGCAAAACTTCCTAAGAGGCCAGATCCGATTTTGCCCACGTATTCCGAGGCTTTCAGCGGTTTTCTCGTCAGCTCAAGGGAAGCTACAACCTCTTACATTTCAGAAAGGTGAAGGCAAATATTACCTGTACGAAGTCCCTGTTGTGACACGGTTTTACCTCGGGCATCTTGTTATAATGCGTCCAGTGGATGGGTGTGTGAACACACAAATTGGATTTCTCCATATTTTTTTATCTGCCGAGAGGTATAGCAGTATGGATTAGCAGTGTCCAAGCTTTGGCGTTATCACGAGAAAAAAAAGAGAAGAATACTAGCGTTAACACATAACATAGTTTACATCTTTACAAATCTGTGGTCTCTTGTTTCTAATGTACATGCTGTTGACAAACATTGATGGATTCCAATAAATGTTTTGTCATGCTTTCAAGTGAACTCTGTGTGTGTGTGTGTGTCTCTCTCTCTCTCTCTGTGTGTGTGTGTGTGTGTGTGTGTGTGTGTGTGTGTGTGTGTGTGTGTGTGTGTGTGTGTGTGTGTGTGTGTGTGTGTGTTTTATGTTTAGGGAGTGCGTGAATGTGTGTGCGCATCAGAGTGAGTGGGTGCTTGTGGGAACGTAATAATTTATTTTTAATCAAAGTAGGAGCAGGCATGTAATTTCCCTTTTGGAATCTTATAAAATATCTTATGTCTTATGTCTTATGTTCGTGTGTGTCCGTGTGTGCCAACACATGCACCTACATTTAGTTTAGTAAAATAATATTCTTTTGGATGATTACATACTTGTGTTTCAGATGTAAAAATGCACAAGTGAAGATTAAAAGCAACAGAAATCTAGACAGTGGTGGTATAAGAGGTGGCAACAGTAGAAGCAGAAACAGACAGCACAAGAACGTGACAGGCCGAAGTAAGTTTGATGTACGTACATGTCCACTTGCAAAACCGTCCCTAGGAACGTACATATCAGGGTAGGCGTTCTTCAGGTACCAGCCAAACGACTTGCAGCCTAGCTGCTTACGGAGAGCCACTCTTTCGGATACATCGCCGAAGTCGAAACTGTCCTGAAACGAGCGAGTCATTCGTGCTAATCAGAAGATGCTATGTTATTCCAACACTCATTATAGGTCTGCAATCTCAACAAAGTTATTCCAATCAGACGAAATTTTGCTGACCTCCAAATGCGGAAATTCTCTTTGTTCATCCACATTTTACATAGTTTATAGATTTACAGAATTAATGAATTCGATCTACCACCTCACAGTACACCAACCAAAAGCAGGCGGACGTAACTCGTTCATGTCACTTTAGATATTACCTGTTGGTTGAAAATCCGGTCATGGTACAGAACCTTGTACTCGTCCATCCACACCTCGGCCACACGTAAGCAGTTCTTGATGATGACGTCACCGTCATCCCCGAGGGGAATCTGAGACGTGACGCGGAACATGTGACCGGCGTGGGAACATGGGATGATCTCTACGCTTCCTCCACACATCCACGTCTGTAGAAAACACAGGCCTGTTATGATGTTTATTGTTTAAAAAATTATATATACGTGGGTAGATGCACGATGATGGAGATGAGGATGATGGTGAGATGATGCTATGTAGGTCCATGCAGTTTGGGACTGCGGGAGAGGGCCGCATTCCACGCTTCCTGTCAAAAATATCCCGGCATTAACCAGGCCCGGGAACTACGGCACCTGCGGTGCCGGCCGTGTAATCATCCACATCACAAAACGTGTCATACCAAGGGAAGCACCCCCAAAAAGTCGCACCCGTGAAGAGGGCGATCTCGGCTGTGTGGCCACAGTCGCCCCACTGGGCCCATAGCATATCCACTCTGGGTAGTCGCCCCACTGGGCCCATAGCACACCCACTCTGGGTAGGAGCCGACCTAGGTAGGAAAAATCCCGCTCGCCTCGGCTGGGACTCGAACCCGGGTCTCCCGGTCCATGGTCCTAAGTGCTAACCACTACACTACGGGGGCCGGTAACAATATGTCTTTCTTTTCTCAGGTTGGCTGCCCGAGTCTTGCGATTCATCGTTTTGGACAGTGCTGAGATCTCATTCACTCCGTCCATTTCGTTATGATAGTATATGCCACAAGATGGACAGAACTACCCTGATAGAATACTCAGTAACAAAAGACGTGTGGTAATCGTTACCTTGAAGGACAACTCGGTGTTCTCGCCTCCCCAGATCTTGAGGCCTGGGTCGTACAGTCCTAATCGGAGAAACGTTTTCTTGGCCATGGCGAAGCAACAGCCAAGGTGAGCTGGACTCCTGCACGCACGCGCACACACACACACACACACACACACACACACACACACACACACACACACACACACACACACACACACACACACACACACACACACACACGCAGTTGGTATTTTTACGACAGTTCAACTCAGTAGCAGACAGGTGCCCTACACAAAAAAACCCTACAGATCCCCAACAGACCGAAAGGCAGATATACAAATGGACCCGAAACATCCTTCAAAGTTGTTCATTCATTTCTTTCATCCATTGATTGTCTTCCTTTGCCTTGTTGTGTGTTGTGGGTTTTTTTGTGTTTTTTTTTCTCCATCTTCATTATTGAAATTAGCATTCGGCGAACTCATCTCTTCCAGTGTCAGTTTAGTATGACTGTCTTTAGTGTAGCAGCTATTTTCCAGCGAACGCTCACTCAATCACGAAACTTTACCTTTTTTATGGACGTGTGTCCTTTCTAGCAAAACAAGCCGAGTTCTCAGCATGGTCGATGACGTGACAGTGACGTGACAGTTACGTGACAGTGACAGTGATGTGACAGTGACGCGACAGTGACGTGACAGTGACGTGACAGTGACAGTGACGTGACAGTTTTCCTCACTTCATGGGCTCGAACAAGCTGCCCCGACGTGCATTCTCCTCGGCAAGCTGGGGGATCCACATGAAGAGGAGGTCGAGGTCCATTCCCCCACGCAGCTGCTTGGTGGCGTGCGTGGCCTGGTAGGCGAACGTGTCCGAGTTGATCGTGTCTGTGGCCGGCACGGCCAGCACGTTTTCGTCCTCGTGGATGCGCTGCAGCAAAGGCTCCAGCCAACCTGCGAGGTCAGTCAAGACATGGACTTCAGCTGCAGTCCTTAACATTCAGACCTGTGCTCTTTATTCCAAAACTTTTCTGTTGGACGCTCAAAACTCGCGACGCTCACGTCCTTGAAACTACTCATGGACAGCTCATATGTGCAGTAAATTCTAAGTCTGGGAAATCAAACAAGAGGAGTGTTTGGCAGACTGCGTATGACGCACGCTTTGTTGCTGCCCCCCCCCCCCCCCTCCAGTGACTTACCTAAAGTGTACATAAAGTTTAAGATAAAGCCGATTTTAAAATTACTAGGCGTCAAGTAAGACAAATTTTGTTTTTATTAAACATCCGCTTTTTCTGAATGCGCCTGCACGCTAAAAAACAAACAAACAAAAAACTATAGTGATAATCTTGTTTCATACTTCAACAACTGAAACACACAGACTTGATACGCTGACTCGAAACACTCTTAGACGAAGGCATGATCATAAGAAATCATTTATCAGAAGTTACGCAGATAGACGCCTACAATAACAATCACCTCGTCTCCTGCCTTACCCTCAGCAACTTCGCAGTGAGAGTCCAGGAAGGCAGCGACGTCACCAGTCACGTGATGGAACCCTGTCATGCGAGCCTTCATGAGCCCGGACCGTTGCTTTAGTCTCACCAGCTTCACCTTGTCTAGCAGGGCCACGTAGTCTTCCAGCTGCTGACCCAGATGCTCTGTACATCGAGAAAGAGCAAACGCGTAGATATGAACCATTTCAGTTTATCAGCTACGTGCATTATTATTCAGAACGGTACCAGTAAGGACGCCAGGAAAATCGGCAGTCGTGTATTGGTGAGTATGTAGTACACGTCTCGTAACAAGGACTCCTTTGAGTTGAAACATTGTTGGTGGGTTTCAGGTTGTATGACAGCAATGTTTCGCAAGTGTGGAACCCTTGTCTGGTGCAGTAATTAGCTCTGCCAGGAGGCGTCACTTCCATGATATTGTGGAGTTTTGTGTAGAACTATCATCAACCCGCTTCACCATATCTCACGTGAGGGTCTGTCAGAAATTACTACTACAGTCGGGTCCACCTATAACGGCCACCGGATATACCGGACACCGGTTATACCGACAGGGCAAAGGCATTCCCCTGCCGAGGGCCTTCTTTAACATGACTAGAAACTCATCGGTTGTAGCGGCCACCGGTTATACCGGACATCGCTTATACCGGCACCCCTTTCTCGTCCCCAGGGCCCCTTTTCTCCGGATAAAACGGCCGGCGCGCATATTGCATCGATTATACCGAGAAGAATGAGAAAACAGGCGCCGACCATTTCAGGCCCAAAGACCTCATGATTGCGCAGAACACTTTTCAATTACTCCCAGAGTGTGCTGAACTAAAAATTACTCTCTCTCTCTCTCTCTCTCTCTCTCTCTCTCTCTCTGTGCGCGCGCGTGCTTGTGTGTGTGTGTGTGTGCGTGTGTAGTGTGTGTGTGTGTGATGGGCTTTTCAACTATGTCATGTTCTTTGTACTGCCGCTCAAGTATTCTGTGAGAAGGACGCGTGTTCTATTTTCTCAATTCTTACGGACTATATAAGACAAGAGAGAGAGGAAGTACTTGTTTTTATACACGAAGATATGCCCATAGTTTTGAGGACGTTTGTCAGGCATTTTGACAGAACAACCTATATGAAAGCCGTACATGAAAAGGTGGTGTTTGAAAGCGATTACGAATCAGTATTTCCAATACTATTCAGTACAGGAGAACATGTTTTTTGTTTTTTTTTTACACAGTTTGTTCTGAATCTTGTAACTCATAATGTACGATTTTATATGTAAGATTTCAAGGCAGACAGATCAAGTACTGCAAAGGAAAAGATTCTTGTTCTTTTTTCTCTCACATTTACGTGCAGAAATTGCTCAAGTTTAACATAATCTCTCTTGGCATAGAGTCAGAATTTTAGTTTCAGCAGTGAGTCTACACGAGACTCCCTGGTTTCAGAAACTGTAAACAAATATTTTATCACAAGAATGGTTTTAGAATTTAGATAACTTTTTTTTAAAACAATTATTTCATGCCGTTAGTTGCATTTCAGTCTGCATTTTAATTTGTGTTATCCATTTATTTCGCATTTTTGTCTGTAAGCCTTTCAGCGTTCAATGTTTCCTTTAGGGAATTAAAGGTTTTCGCTATAGATGTTTGCAAAATAGTGTGAACGTGACTATTTTTGTGTAATTCCAACCACTATGGACGCATTACCAGCTATTCACGACTTTTTTTGGAATGTGTACACGGTACAGTAAGGCTAGCTGTCCACAGGCTGTGGGGCAGCTGGCAGGGCCAGCAATGAAAAATAAAATTGATATAATTGATAAATCGTAAGTGTTGCCGTAATCCTCTCTCTCTCTCTCTCTCTCTCTCTCTCTCTGTGTGAATAAAAAATTAACAATGAGTTTTATTTTATTTTCATCTAAATGTCTGATCAATGTCAGTTAAATCGTGATTTTGAACGTAAAACGAATTTGGTTGTAAACACTAAACGATACACACGCACGCACGTTCGCGCGCACGTTCATACGCACGCACACACGCACGCTCGCGCGCAGAGAGAGAGAGAGTGTGTGTGTGTCCGTTATTTGCGGAAACATCGGATATACCGGAAAATGTCCGTAATATACGGAGACATCGGATATACCGTCCACCAGGACAAAAGTGGCCGCTATATCCGATGTGTTGTTTATACCGGACATCGGATAAAGCGGCCACCAAAGTTCATGTCCCTAGGGTGGCCGCTATAACCGGATTTTACTGTACTACTACTACAGTTGTACTACTAAAATTCATTTGAATGTGACACATGGCCCTCATAGGAAGCTCCAGACGCCATAACCCCAAAATCTGAATCAAGTTCACAGCTTTGTCATCACACACAAATGATGACTCACCCATGGTAGAAGCGTCATCGACCAGGATGATGTCACTGAGAAGCTGTGGAGGACTGGCGCCCAGGATGCTGTGTACGGTCCTCAGCAGGATGCTCCAAGCCTCGTTGTGGAAGACGATCACCACTCCGGCCGTGGGCAGATTGTCCAAGTCATAGGTCGCCAGCTTGGCAAGACACCTGAATGGAAATTGTTTGTAAAGTAGATATTTCGGGCCGCCCATTTCAGGTTAGGCAAGCTAGCCGAGAAGGTACAGCTTTGGCTTGTCAATGCTTGGGTTGTGATTCTGTTTGATTTCCAGCTGGGAGGCACCAAACCACCGGCCCCCCTCTACCCCCCCCCTCCTCCCAACAAACAAACAAACAACACACACACACAAAAACAGACAAAACCAAACAACAAACTAAACAAAACAAAAACAAAACAACAACAACTACAACAAAACAAACAAACAAAAACTGTAAAGAATTAGAAGAGTTGCGCCAAGCTACAGCATAAGACCGTACAAGGCACACTTCGCATTGTACAGCTTGGAATGTACCAAGACAGCTCATTCATTGCAAAGACAAAAAATACATGAATGTATCACATAAGCAATACTCACTCTGGTTCTGTGACGTTCCTGAGCTTCCTCTGTAGAGGAATGAGACTGCTGGCGTATTCATTGACCTTGAACCTTTCGTAACCTTGGTCGTAGCGAGCACGTTCTGCAAGTGACAGTTCATCCTTGTTGATGGTCACCCCGCGACCTCCGTATCCTTCACGTTCAAAAGAATGCAGCATGCATCGTTAGTAAATGTCCTCGAGAGTAGCAGGCGGGAGTGGGGGTTGGGGTGGGAGGGCGGGGGACAGCTTAGGTCATGAGCGTTCTACTCGAGATGGACAGGTCAAAACTTGATCCCAACAGTGTTAAAATTGTACAGCGCTTTTATTCAGCACATTTCAAAATAATCTTTATTGTCTTTGACAGCTCAGAACATTTGTCTGAAGATTCGTCTCCACGTAAGTTTCCACTTTCCCTTTTCAGATTTTATCATCGTTATTACTTTCTCTTTCGCGACAAATTAAATCGCCTCTGTCGTGTACAGAAAAGATGTTAAACCTCGGAAACCCTTAACGATTACCTCAACAGATTTAGAATGTTTTTAAAATCTAGAATTGCGTCAGTAACTCAGATTAGTCAAACAGGAGAAATTCGCCCGTAATAGCAAAGGTAACACAAGTCCGTTTGCAGTTTTGTACTAGAGAACAAGGGTTTAAAGAAGTCCCTGCTATGCTGACTTTGACTGACAAAACAAACAAATAAACTAACAAAACAAACAGCAGTAGCAACAACCAAAGAATCATAGCGTTTGTTTTCATGTGTTTGTTTGGTCGATGCAACCAAATTTCTCATGTATGGAACAATAAAGTAGGGGTGGGTGGGTGTTTAGGAGTTAAACGTCCTTTTCAACCACGTCTGGCTGATATCAAAGACGGGGCAACGGGAAAAAGGACAGCACAAATATTTGGCCCAAGTCGGGACGATTGAGTAGTATCGAACTGAATGGAATTAAGCTGAATAAAAATGCCCGTGTCAAACACTCACCTGGGGAATCAGGGTCATCCCAGGCCGGTTGAGCCGGCAACATTTTCTTCTGTAGAAATCTCTTCCTCTTTTGGCGCACCTCCCGATCCGGAGGGGCATCCGTCTCAGAGCGGATGATTGGCTTGTCCTCCCAACCCTTCAGCGTTCTCTCCACTCGCTCCAACATGCTGGAATTCTTGATCAGCGCACGTGCAACACCCATGATCCGATGACTGACGACGCGGTCGTGCACTTCAAGGTCAAGGTCAAGTTCGTGGTCGTGGGCGGCGTGCTTGGCGAGCAGCAGCAACTGCACGGCGAAGTACGCGCAAGCGACGAAAAAGAGAAGACGCAGGAGCTTGAGCTGCACTCGTCTCGGCATGGTTATGGATCGGACTGTGGGATAATTCCCAGCTTCAGTGCAGTTGTAAGGTGTGGTAGGTCTGTTCTCTTCGCAGTAAGCAGGACAAGTAGCAGTAGCCAAGAGCTGCTATGTACCGTCCACCGGTGGATACAGCCGTTAATGTAAGTTGTGATAACTTCAGCAGCGAAAAGTGGCTGAAGAGAGCACAAAGCTACGTTCGTCTGATCCTCCGGGTAGTTGCAACTGCCTGTCTGAAGGTTCTCTGGCGTGTTGATGTTTCGGAAATGCTGCAGTGCAAACAGGAAATTGATTTTTTTTTTAAAGAGGAAAAGACGGGAGCTTAGATCTTTAACGGCTGAGAGTTTGGTCCATCAGCGTATCACCAACCTGAAACTTGCACATTTTTGCACAAAAGTGACAAAAATACCGTCAGTTAACTGCTGATTGCAACTCGTGTAACCGTCAGATATCTTGAGAAGCGCGGCTGGGGCCAAATATTTGTGCTGGCCTTTTTCTCGCTGCCCCGTCTTTGATATCACCCTTATGTGGTGGAAAAGGACGTTAAAGTCCCAAACACCCACCCACCCTCTTGAGAAGCGTATTTGGTGCGGTGTGGATGCGTTCGAGCACCAGAATTGGCCGCGATGAATCGGCCTCGCCCTCGATCGAAATTTGCACTCTAAAATCTCGCCGACTGAGTCGAACTAAGCCTACTTACTGCTCGTGCCACTTTTCGAGCTTTACCTGCTACGCGTAGGTCAGTGCGCCAATCAAGTGTAGTAAATGCATATCTTGAAATATGCCGCACAAACTCAAGTTGTTCTTTGTCAAAATACAAGCCTAGACAGCAAGCCAGTGTGTTTTTACTTACGTAACGTATCACCACCGATCGGCGTATCACAAAGCAAGGGGTGCGTGGGTGTTTGGGGTTTAACGTCCTTTTCCACCACATACGGGTGATATCAAAGACGGGGCAACGATGAAAAAGCCAGCACAAATATTTGGCCCCAGCCGGGATACGAACTCACGACCCGAGCATTAGAAGTCCAACGCTCTACCATTCGGCCACCCGGGCTCCCCCACAAAGCAATGGCGTTTACCCTCCCTGGATAACGGTCACTGGCGTTCTTATCGTCATCTGGACTGCGTGCAGTTCGAGATACTACTGCCGTTAGCAGTGGTGATACTGACGGTCAGCTTGGCCCTCAACTACAACCTTGCATAAACTGGATTCAGCCCTCGTCCCCCAGGCTATGGACATTTGAAGACGCCGAAGAGTGACCGTAGCCTATGCATGTTTGTACACCAGTAAGAAGAGGTACACGGTCCTTCAAAAATACAGCGCCGAAATTGTGGAACTCTCTTCCTGAGACGGTGAAGGAGGCAGTCAGGATCACCGCAATCCGGAAACGCCTGAAGACTCATCTCTTCAGTGCTTCACCCCAGCAATCATCTGCACTTTTTTGTTTTGTTTTGGTTAGACTGTTTCTTTTTTAAAACCTCTCCTTAAGCGCTGTGAGCACTCAGTCAGGGTGGAGTGGGGTGGGTGGGTGTTTAGGGGTTTAACGTCCTTTTCCACCACATAGGGTGATATCAAAGACGGGGCAACGATGAAAAAGCCAGCACAAATATTTGGCCCCAGCCGGGATACGAACTCACGACCCGAGCATTAGAAGTCCAACGCTCTACCATTCGACCACCCCGGCTTCCCCAGTCAGGGTGGAGCCGAGCGCTATACCAAGTCATCATCATCATCACTGATCATCATCATCATCATCATCATCATCATCTTACGGCGTAATTCCAAAATATCTGTTTTCAAATGGACGCCAGTTACACGTGTTTCTCAGTATCCTGGGTTATCCAATTTCTGCTTCACACGGCGCTGCTGGTGAACTGACCTTATCGCCAGTCATTCGGCCATTGCTTTGCAGGATGTGTTGGTGGGGGTGGGGGGGGGGAGGAGGGGAAATATTTTTAATCAAGCGCGAATGATACCAAGGACATGGCAACAGAAAAAA
>JACVVK020000001.1:3172500-3295000 GCA_018292915.2 Batillaria attramentaria | reverse complement strand
CCTTGACCTTTACACAAGGCCATTGAATACATGTATATCTGTAAAGTTCTTATCAATGTCTATCATCATGCAAAGTTTAAAATCTCTGGTGTTTGTAGATTCCAAGGAAATGCCAATGTAAAATTTTCAAACAGACAGCTTTAGTGACCTTGACTCGAGGTCAAGGTCATTCAAAATATATTTTGAGAAGACTTGTGGCTGTCTATCAGCATGCCAAGTTTGGTGCTTCTGCTGTTTGTAGATTCTGAGAAAATGCCAATGTTAAGGTTTACTGCAGAAATGTGAAAAATAGCCTCTACAGCCTTGACCTTGACAAAAGGCCATTGAATACATGTATGTCTGTAAAGTTCTTACCAATGTCTATCACCATGCAAAGTTTACAATCTCTGGCTTTTGTAGATTCCAAGAAAATGCCAATGTAAAATTTTCAAACAGACCGCTTTAGTGACCTTGACCTTGAGTCAAGGTCATTCAAAATGATACAATTTGAAAGGTCTTATGGTTGTCTATTAGCGTGCCAAGTTTGGTGCCTCTGCTCTTTGTAGACTCTGAGAAAATGCCATGTTAAGGTTTACTGCAGAAATGTGGAAAATAGCTTGTACGGCCTTGACCTTGACAAAAGGCCATTGAATACATGTATGTCTGTAAAGTTCTTACCAATGTCTATCATCATGCAAAGTTTACAATCTCTGGCTTTTGTAGATTCCAAGAAAACGTGAATGTAAAATTTTCAAACAGACCGCTTTAGTGACCTTGACTCAAGGTCAAGGTCATTCAAAATGATATATTTTGAAAGGTCTTATGGCTGTCTATCAGCAGGCCAAGTTTGGTGCCTCTGCTGTTTGTAAATTCTGAGAAAATGCCAATGTTAAGGTTTACTGCGGAAAATAGCTTGTACGGCCTTGACCTTGAAACAAGGCCATTGAGTACATGTATATCTGTAAAGTTCTTATCAATGTCTATCAGCATGCAAAGATTAAAATCTCTGGTGTTTGTAGATTCCAAGAAAATGGCAATGTAAAATTTTCAAACAGACCGCTTTGGTGACCTTGACCTTGAGTAGGTCATTCAAAGTGATATATTTTGAAAGGTCATAGGACTCTCTATCAGCAAACCAAGTTTGGTGCCTCTGCTATTTGTAGATTCTGAGAAAATGCCAATGTTAAGGTTTCTATATATTTACTGCAGACACACACACACACACAAACGACGGAGGGTTAGTACATAGACTCCCTTTGTTACACAAGGGAGCCAAAAAAGGTGAAAACCATGGGACACTCCTGCGCAGTAGGAAATGAACTATGAAGGATTCGTCCACTACAAAGGGTAATCATAGTACTTCCGGGCACACACACACACACACACACACACACACACACACACACACACACCATGATATAAAGAGTGTGCCAAGTTTCTTTGTAAGCATCTTTTATTCAGGTGTTTGAAAAATACACGGCACATAGTTTACAGTAAACAGAGTTTACCATCCATCTTGAACCACTGAGCTGATGAGCATGAAATGATTACTATTTAATTTCCATATTAATATTTTGCCTTGTAATATTTTGCATTGTAACTCAGAAAGACTAAAAGCGTCATAAAAGGGACAGAAACCACTTAACTATCACAAAGGACAGCACGGGGTTATGTCGCTTTTATTATGTTGCTTTTATTTGCTTAACTTGTAACCATTTCGCAGTCATTACCGTTTCCTTTTCTTTCAGAATGACTAGTCGACAAACCACAAACTGCATAGTAGTACATGTATCAGCAGACTGCATACGAGTGCCTGCCAGACATAGACACCATTATAGAATCATGAGAATGATAATGAAATGATGATGCATTGCAGACAAGTATACTCATGAAAATGTATAACCAATATCAATGTACGTCTGCAACTGAGTATTTCAATTTCATAGGACAGAAAGACTGCCGGTGAAAAAAATGCACGTGAGGCGGTGATGGTGGTTGGGAGGGGAGGTGGTGGTGGTGGTGGTGGTGGTGGGTGAGTGGGTGGGTGGGTTGGGGGGGGGGAGAGGGGGGCAAAGGTGTTACACAGCACGAAGGAGGTGGTCATCATCAAAAGATACTGTGTTGAGCTAGGGTATTTTTTTTTTTCAAATTGAAAACAACAACAACAACAACAACAAAACAAAAAAAGAAAACCCCCACAACATTTACTTTAAAGACTTTACATCGTTGAACAATCTACCTAAACGACAAATTAGATGTGGCGTAACTTTCTGCAACCCCCTTCTCCCACTCTTTAATGTGATTTCTCCCAACAGAGGACATTACTCAATGTGTGAAGTGATACTTAACGTGAATGTTCTAGGATTGCATGATTGGCATAAAAAAAATTCTAAACCTGGAAACGCACACGCAGGAAACAAAAAATCATATACCCTGACGATTAGGCCTGAATGCAAAAATAGTTTAAAAAAAAAAAAAATGATTTGTCTGACGTCGCAACCAAAAAATCCTTTCAATGTTTTCCTGGTATTTGGATGGAAAAGACACATACTGCACAAATTATTTACAGACGAACTGATATGAAATAAATCAGACCACCACCCAGTACTCCGATAACTGGGAAATGAAACTAAAAAGTACGCAACTGCCGACAACTGTGATTGATAACTGTGTCAGGAATATCACGGAAAGTAGCATATCCCCCCACTCCCCGCCTCCCATTTAGCCACCAAAACAAATATCAAATGCATAAAAACCCCTGAATAAATCGGTCAATGATCAAGCAATCTGAATCTTTTATCAAATTCAAAGAGCTGCACAAGTAAAAAAAAATTCTTTTCACTGGCCTAAATAAGTAAATATTATTCATCATTTGCACAACCAGGACGAATGTACATATTGGCCTCAGTACACAAATGCACAGAAAGAAAAAAAAAAAGAAAGAAAAGGAAAATATGAATCTATTATCTCACTTCCCTCTGGACCACAAAGGGAAGAATACTGGAAAGAAAATCTAGAAACAATACACAAATCCCTTCTACCTAAAAGAAGTATGGTTTTGTTCATATATGGGCAAAGGGAAAAAGATGGTGAAAATGAACTATGTGAGACATGCATGTCAGAAAAAAAAAATCTAACTACGAAATGCTTGAAACAAGAATTAAAAAGGATGTACATATAAAAGGGGAGAGAAAGAGAGAGAGAGCCCCAACTCAAGCTTTAGAGAGAGAGAGAGAGAGAGAGGGCTAAAATGAAACAAAATGATGTAGGAAAATCAAATAAAAGAATGTAAGATGTAAAAGTAAGCTACTGCGGAATGGTTAAAAACAGGCGTGATTCGCACCAGTGGATTCCATGCAAATACCCCACTACCGCACAATTTACATTCCCCCTTGTACATGTACTAGTAACGAAGGAGGTGATCAAGCAGTTTACTACATGAAGAGAAAATAATCAAGGTGCATCCCAAAAGTGCGTCATCTGTTGATAAATGTTGCATGACGGAATTACATGAAGAGAAAATAATCAAGGTGCATCCCAAAAGTGCGTCATCTGTTGATAAATGTTGCATGACGGAATTACATGAAGAGAAAATAATCAAGGTGCATCCCAAAAGTGCGTCATCTGTTGATAAATGTTGCATGACGGAATTACATGAAGAGAAAATAATCAAGGTGCATCCCAAAAGTGCGTCATCTGTTGATAAATGTTGCATGACGGAATTACATGAAGAGAAA
Source organism: Batillaria attramentaria (assembly GCA_018292915.2). NCBI lineage: Eukaryota > Metazoa > Mollusca > Gastropoda > Batillariidae > Batillaria > Batillaria attramentaria. Next base: position 3,291,284 of record JACVVK020000001.1, on the reverse strand, counting down.
ATAATCAAGGTGCATCCCAAAAGTGCGTCATCTGTTGATAAATGTTGCATGACGGAATGAATAAAGAAATGGATACGAGCACCACAAATAAACCCATAATATACACCACACCAGTGAAAAAAACAAACAAAAACAAAACAAGACAGACACACACACCACTGCTCACTGACGCTGCTCAAAAGTCCATAAAACGATTGAAAGATATTTTCACTGCCCTTACATGAGTAACTGAAAAAAGCAGTTATAAACATAAAAACCATACTTGTATACATAGATATTATACCCTAAGTGGAAAGTATGGTATGAAAACTGTACAAAACACACAGCTGTGCATCCCTGTGGTACGCAGCAGTTGTTCACAGAAATAAAATCACAGTGACTTTGAAAGACTTATGATCCACACCGTCAGTCACAAGCACACATACACCCAGTTACTGGCATTGCATCGTTCCACATTGATCCCTGAAGCATATAATTATAAATACCACACCCAGACACACTGATGCAGTTTCATATGTACATGTATTCAGAAATCTCCTATCTTACTTCAGATTTAAGAGAGTAAGAGTAAGAGAGAGAGAGAGAGAGACAGAGACAGAGACAGAGAGAGAGAGAGAGAATCCTGGAGTCCAAAATGGCGATCAATACACTACAGTGTCTTGCAGCCCTTCATGGCTGCAACTTCCAATCAGAACGATGTTGTTGGTGTGCAGAGTTCATTTTACAGAGTTACAAAAACACAAACTAAAATCACGTGAGAGGTGTGTTAGTGCTGCAAAATATCATCCACTCCTACCAATGTATGAGGGCCAACAAGAGAAATGGGTTCACCGTAGTCCTGCAGCGCCACCTGGCAGATCACAAGTGGTTTGTCTTTCATTCTCTTTGCTGTCGAAATGCTACATGTAGAGGTATGACAGTCAAATCCTACAATTGCAAGTGAAACCTAAGTCAGCCACTGAACTATAACCTAATACACGCATCTAGTGCATGCCTGCGACAGGAACTGCAGTACCAATCCAAATGACATCTCAAACACTGCACTGTTCGAACGATTTTTTTTTGCAAAACATATTCATACACTTGTTCTAGTCGCAATACATCCTTTGAGTTAGCTAAATACGTTAAAATACATGCAACTTGTTTATTGCAATGGTGTCAGCCACACACCAACCATGGAGCACGGAGAGTGTCCATCACATTCCAGTACACACAGCCACGCAGTTTTGCCCCAAATTTACAAATTTTGAAAGACTGAGCTTTAAACATACACTCTGCTATCTACTGTTCACTGGCAGCATATGCGAATTCTAACAAAAGCATATACACTGTTCAGAAATAACACTACAGTTTGTTCAGATTTGTTTGCTTTTGTTGAAAAGATCATAATGCCCATCCAATTTTATGGAAAAATATATGGAAAGCTATGCAATGTGGTGAAAAATGCCTTCAGTGCGAATGGCGTTAATTTAAAATTCTCTGTCGTAAAAATATAGTACATGTAGCAATATATATATATAACTGCATTCTGGACGCTAGTGCTCAAAAGATGGTGGTTTGATTTCTTGAGGTTTCTGACGGCAGTAAATGTTCCTTTCATTTTTCATTAAACCATACTTTTTTTCTTTTCTTTTTGGGGGGGAGAGGGGGGGGGGGAGGGGGAATATCAAAATATGAATATTTATGAGTGGTTTACATGTTCAACTAACTGAAATTTTTGCAAGCACCATACTGTCTCTAGCGAGTTCTCCTTGAAGGACACACGATCTGTCACTACAAGCCACTGTAGTATGCTGGCTGCCCATTTTGCTGATCGGAGGGGATTAGACGGCTCTCATCTGTGACTGGAGGCTCCGGCGCTAACGCACGATTCCGCCGCCATCGACGTACACAGCTGAATGTAGCCACAGTTGAGAACACCAAAAATACTGCAAAACAATGACCACTTCTTTAGAACGCCCATCCATAATTCAATAAAGCATTTATCTATGACAGTGGAATAAAATGGGGAAAAAAACCCCGAACAGCCATTACTTTGAGTTTGACCTTTGCTGTATGTTGTGGGTAATATTTTACCCACACTTGTTTTAAACAGGCTGGGGAATTGCTCAGGGAAAACAAGACTGAAACCTAGGCCAGGGAACAGAGGCAGCGCCCTGCTGGGGGACCATGGGGGAACACCCTACTTAAGAAAACAAATTTGAACATTTTAAATGCATTTAGTAGCCTCTCCTGGCACCCAAAAGTAAACTACTTCCATGGTACCGACATGTACGTCTTCAAAAAAGAAGTTAGACTGCCCAATATGGCATTACATGTAACATGATACATGACTGTGTGTGCAACCTTTTTTCCCCCTTCCTTGTCTTTGGCTGAAAGGGCAGGAAATTTGCCCGAAAATTGCCAACTGACTGAAAATTACCCAGCCTGATTAAAGTGCTCATTTCTCTGTCCATGTCTAAAATATTTAATCAAGGCTTGAAAAATTTGCAAAGAGGTCAACATGTTAGCTAACCGACACCGTGCTTGTTTATTTCGATAACACAGAGAACACTTGCAACTTGACAGCATGGGTGAGCGCACACCCACGATGAACTGATGGGAACATTAGCAGATTTGCTAAGTATATTTACCTAATTCTTTACAATCATGGCACGTCTGCCCTGTGACAGGCTTGCAAAGAGTTAAAGTGATGTATACATGGGTGAAAGCTGGCAATTTTGAAAATAAGGAAACTTCTTTTCCCAGGCCGGGGTCCAGGGGCCGCCTAGGCCCTGGCGGGGTGCAGGGGCAGAGCCCTGCTGGGGGGACCAGGGGGGCAACGCCCCCCGGAAAAAAACACAAATTTTGCCAAATTTAAGAGCCAATTCTAGGCCTCTCGTGGCACCTGAGAGCATTTGATAGCTATTCTTATCTACCACATTTTCCCTTCAAATTTTAACCCTTAGACTCAAGCTATTACAGACCTCTTGTTGCTGTACACAAGTTTATCCAAATAATCATTGTCGAGAATCAAACTCTAAAATCCACACATTAGAAGACCTGTCAGTTTACTCTCAGAAACTGAGAAAGGTTCAGCATGGTTTAGGAGGGTGCCAAAGTGTAGTTTTTGAATAGCAAAGTGTATCTGTTATACAGTCGGACCCACTGACTTAACAGGATGACACTTTATACAAATTTACAGTTTGCAGGTACATATTTTGATTTCCGAGCACAGGCGTTTCGATATCTGTGTAAAACTACACAGTGTGTTTACCACAAACTGCCTAACACTTACTATGGTGATGAAGTGTCAAAGCCAGGAGTGCACGCCTGCTTAATTGTTAAGCTAGGGGGTGTGCAGGGGAATGCTCCCCAAGATTTGATTTTACATACACTGAAATCTGTGTGAGTGATTCAGTTAAGTGCTTCAGAGGAGGACTGACTGAAACACTTTTTGAGAGGCCAGAAAATTTATAGCCAAAGGTGGAAATCCGACAAAGGCACGGTGGAAGATCCTAAGCCCTGACTGTTAACTATATGGTTATCTTGATTAGTCCCTCCCCCAAATGAGATCACTAGTATTGATTTTTCGTATTGATTTTCGTCTTAAAATAGACTTCGGGAAAATCCGGTACTCGCAAGTCAGGTGTGCCACAGCCCGCGCACGATCATCCTAGGCAAATTTTTGGTAACTTAATTGTCGTGTCTGGCCCTAACCAACGATCCGTAATGCATTTTTCTTTCTGCTGTTTTAGTTTTGCGTAAGAAAACACAACCGCTCAATGCTTTATCGACGCCGGCAAAAAACGAATGGCGAGAGCATCTGGGAAAATCCGGTACGCGTACACCCAAGTCGGACGATCATCATACGCGTATTTTTGTAGCTAAAACGTCGCGTCTGCCCCTCAGAAACGATCCGTATTGTATTTTTCTTTCTGTTGGTTTGATTATTCAATTTTTAAAAATCCAGATGAATGTTTCATCGGCGCGAAGATCGCATGGATGCTAACATTCGTGAGCACCACGCGATAATGCCGAACGGAATTTACCGGGGCGCGGGAAAAGTTGGATCGGAAAAGAAAGGAATTTTTTTTTTTTTTTTTTTTTTTGGAAAATAAGGATTTCCTTATTTGATGACTTTCAAAATAAGGAATTCCGCCATGAGGCGGAAAACTTTCACCCATGTGTATATATTTACCTGCCACCAGGCCACATATGAGAGCAATAAGTTCCGATGTAGGAACACACGACAGAGCCTTTGCATCAATCTGGAAGAATGGGGCGGAGCAAGTCTGTGGCTCAGTGGAACCAGGTGGGCAGAAACTGTCACGAGGGCATTTGATTGGACCAGTGGCTCTTTGCTGAAAACGAAGGTAAAATACTGCATATGACAATATCAGGGATGCCACTTTCTGAGTGACAAAAAGCCGGAAAACTGACCCTCCAAATCTCAATGGCCGGAAAGGCAGACTCCAGAGGCAGTGAAAAGAAGGACGTTGCCGGAACAAAGTGAAAAAGGGGAGGGGGGGGGGGGGGGGGGGGGGGGGGGGCTGGCACCCCTGCCACAGCCGGAAAAGTGGCAAACCTGCAATATCATTTACACAAAAGGTAACAATGATCATCTATATTTGTATGGTGATGGGTAAGTGCTATCTGAGATGTGGATGAGACTGAAAACCGAAAGAGTGATGAAACGGCTAACTGTTAATCCTTTCAGTGTCACGCCATTTCCGCAATCAAACTTTGGCGTGTACACACGTGTAGGGGAGTTCCCAAGCTATGAGTTCATGTGCATGTTTCTGTGAGCAAAACTTCTGCGTAGCAGACGACAGAATATTCAGACCCTGGGCACTGGATTGTACATGCAGTACCAACCGACTGTTCAGTTGCCCGGCACTGAAAGGGTTAAATAATAAAAGCGACCTACAGGACAGAAATATCCCTCTGGACAAGTACTGCAGTTCTTGGATCCTGTCTGCGTTGTATAGTCTCCTGGTTGACAGGGCATGCAGTTATATTGCCCATCATCCGACTTGTAGGTACCTGCAACAGAGGTGAACTGGATTACGACATGTCCAGCTTAGGACCAGGGATTAAAGATCTAAGCTCCCAACAAAAAGCTTTCCGAAGTGTGAAAGAAATTTACAGAGTTGACCGTGCAAGCACAGTCCACTCTGTCACAGTTGCACAGTTTTCAGCGTCCCTGAAACCCCCAATAAAAGCCAAGAGCAGCCTGATTTCACAGCTCAGTTTGCGCTGACACTGAGCGAGAAAGATCGTGCAGCACTCAACATCCGCTAGACACTGTAGTGACATGCCTCGCTTGCTGACCAAAAGCCAAATAATGTCACGGCAAACTCATGCTCTGGTTTTATAAGGGTCCCCGAAGTGCTGAAAACTCTGCAAATGTGAGAGAGTTGACTGGATTATGCACAGTCGCAGGAGTCGCAGTTTTAAAAAACGCAATGTTTGCAGCTTTTTGCTGTGATTGCAGACCTTTAAAATGGCCCATGATCCAACTGGAGGAAAAGTGGAAAGCATTTGGTGACAAAGTGATAAAACAACAATTGCTTATCTGCTTTGCAGATGCATTAGACTGGGAGGTCAGGGGGCATGCTCCCCTGGAATTTAAAAAAAAAAAAGAAGAAAAAAAAAAAGGACTAAAATCTGTGAAACTTTGTGCATTTTGGCATGATTTTAAGTGCTTCTGAGAAGGAAATACTTCTTTTGGAGGAAAACTTTTAGAATCTGACTAAAATCTGTGCAATTTGGCATGATTTTGAAGAGGAGGAAACCTACTTCTTTTTTTTTTGTTGGGGGGGGGGGGGGGGGGGGGGGAGGAACATTTTTAGCCTAAGGTTTTGTAGATTTTAAGCACTGTATGACTGCAAGACTAACGACTGCGTAATACAAAAAAACGTTTGGTTGTATAATGACATTCTAGTACATTGTACACTTAAGTGTCGCAAGTGAGTGGTATACATGCATACACCTACCATGTCAACAAAAATGTACTAAACATGGCCCTCAGCACATAACAGACCACTGCTGATCAAATATTCCCTGACAAATGACTTGTGGGTTTAGTATACCTGATGATTTTCTTTTTTTTTTAAAATGCATGCTCATGACTTGTGGGTTTAGTATACCTGACGATTTTCATTTTATATGTTTTTTTTTTTTTTTTTTTTTTTTTTAAATTGAACTGACCTGGGTCACAGGGAGTGCAGTTAGTGGAACCCTGATTCTGGAAAGCCTGTTGTCCTGGTGGGCAGCCCTGGCAATCTGGACAGCCGTAATCACTGCAAAAGCCATGTGACATAAACACTGAAAGTGTTTTATATTACATATATATGACGTGCAAGTCAAGCAATACACATGGTCTAATACTTTTCACCATTACCTTTTTTTTTTTTTTTTTTTTTGCTTCCCCAACTCTTTGCCAGCTCCAGTGGTGTTCCTCCCAGGTCATGAGTGGAACCCACACAATTACCATTTTCAAACAGTCAAAAATCCCCCCCCCCCCCCCCAAAAAAAAAAAAAAAAAAAAACCAACACACACACACATACACAAACACATACAAACCCAAACAAACAAAGGGAAAAAAAAAACCAAACAAACAAAAAAACACCTCACCAACAAAATTCCCACCAGCTTGCCTTAACCCCCCCCCCCCCCAAGGGAAAAAGAAAGTAAAACAAAAAAACACTAGACAAACTAAAACAGATATAAAACAAAACAAAACCATAAACACACCAAAACATAAGTATCATTCCCATCCCAAACCAACTGAACACTACAGTATCTATCTGCGCATATATATATATATTTGCTGACAGCATCTCGAAGAGAGAGGGCGGACAGACTCACGCGCAAAAAGTGTACGGCCCACACTGAGTACACTCTGGCTGCCCTTCATGTGAAAATGATCCTGGGTCGCAGATCTCACATCCTGTAGCATTCTCTGTTTTCGAATAATTACCTGTACACAGAGGACATTTTCAACTGCACATTTTTTGTAGCAGTAAACGTGAGCGAGTAGTACATTGCAGTCAACTCTAATGTTGTTTTATCAAATCACAGCTGCTTAATCACAGTGAATGCAGTCTTAGGATTAAGCCGAGAAACCACATGCTCTCCGATGCACAGCATGGGGTAGGGATTGTGTGCAAGCTACCTCAGGGCTCAGGTCGATTTTTCAGTATAACTGGAAAGTGTGGGTTTCACCTCAAACTACCCCACACTGATAATTATGTAAAATCAACGATATCACTAAAACATCTTGGAATTCACCTGCTGGACATGGCGAACAGGTTTCAAAGCCTTCAGCAGATTTGTAGGAGCCAGGCTTGCATCCTGTGCAGTTGATGGCCTTTCTCACCCTGTGGACAAAACATAACTTTATCAGACTGAAATCAGATTGGTGTGTATATATATGTAAACTATATATGTGTGTGCCAAGTCACTAGTTTTGTCAACATTAACATGGGTGGTTTTCTACTTATGTTCTGGATCAGGACATTTCAAATAACACAACACTTTATTGTCTTAAGCTGTTTGTTTTGTTGACTTATCTGTCTGTGATGTGCTTCTACATACCAATTACCATATTAATTATTATATGTACATTCAACCCGCAAAGGAAATGCCCTTTGAGGACATTAACTGGTTGTTGAATTGAACTTTCATGTCTGGTGTAAGATGAGATGTTTGCATCCATGCAGGTCTTCTTACATAAGAAAGGATTAATTGTGGGACATAGAAAAAAAGTTTCATGGTTTCATGTGCTGATAACAGAGGGTGAGGAGGAGGAGAAGTTTTTGTCACCCATGATGTAATATGCAGGCTGGGGAATTGCTGAAGGCAAAAAAACCCCTGAAACCTAGGCCAGGGTGCAGCAGTAGCACACTGCTGGGGGACCATGGCGGCAATGCCCCACTTATGGAAAACAAATTTTAGCATGTTCACCCAGAAGTTAAATTTACACTGCCTTGGTACTATTATGTAAGCCTTCAAAACTTTAGTCCCATATACTATTACATGTACATGTATCATGATACATGACCATGTGTGCAACCTTTTCCCCCTTCCTTTTCTTCGGCTGAAACTTGGAATTTTTGGCTGAAAGGATAGGAAATTTGACTGAAAACTGCCAAATGACTGACAAGTCCCCAGCCTCAATATGGCGTAGGTCAAACAAAACAAACCTGGCTTCAAATCCTGCTGGGCAGGGTTTGCAATCCTCTTTACCAGTGAGATCTTGGTAGGAGCCTGCACAGAAATGGAAAATAGAAAGAAACATCCAATAGACACAGATGCCCGCCTGACCCACAACATTTCCAGCTGTGATGATAATCCCAGAATCCTTTGGCTGTGATGGGGATGTGGTTATTTAGCAATAAAAGGGTGGTTTACTGCTGATGCACTTTGTCATATCCTTTTAAACATGCAAAGGTAAGCTCAATCTTTGAACCTCCACTGAAACTTTTTGAGTCTAACAGGCTGGGGAATTGCTGAGGAAAGAAAGGACTGAAACCTAGACTGGGGTGCAGAGGCAGCGTCCTGCTGGGGGAACACAGGGGCAATGCCCCACTTAAGAAAAAAAATTCAGCATTTTAAAGGCATTTGGTAGCCTCTCCTGGCACCCAAAAGTCAAATACTGCCTTGATACTGACATATATCAGTCTTCCACAATGAAGTTCGACTGTCCCATATGGCATTACACGTATCATGACAGTGTGTGCAACCTATTTCCTCCTTCCTTTTCTTTGGCTGAAACTGACATTTTTTGGCTGAAAGAATAGGAAATCTGGCTGAAAATAGCCAAATGACTGAAAATTCCCCAGCCTGGTCTAAGTACAGGAAAGATCAGACTACTACTAACTGCAACCTACCTTTCCAGCATTCCTTGCAGTTGACCAAACCTGTCTCATTGCTGTAGGTTCCAGGATGGCATGCTTCGCATACTGTACACTGTGTTTTGCTGCACAAAAACATCAGCAAATCCATAATAAGTTATACTTGTCTGTATCAGGTATAAAAAAATGATACAAAAATTATTTAATAAGTAACAAATCATCTTAAGTGAGTACATCTGAACACTAAACACAATTCAGTTTCTTTTTTTCTGGAACTGTTCTGCAACTGTACAAGTTTAAAGAGGAACGAGGAGAAGAAATTACATCAAACAACAATAACAACATAGCAATGAACTGCTGACATATGTCACAGGCCAAAAATATGAGTACTTGTAGAATAATTTTTGTGTTTTTGTTGTTCTTTTCCCACTAAAAGCATATGTACTCACATTTTTGGCCTATGACGTATGTCAGCAGTTCATTGCTATGTAAACAGTTTACAGCCTGAAATGTATAAAGTATTATGTTAAACTAGTGCCTGACCCAGTAGGCAGAATTTGTTCCAGTCAAACCCTTACTTGCAATAGTGGCCCAAGTCACAGGGTTCACAAGCACTCTGTCCTGTCTGGTTTTGAAAAGTACCCTTATCACACAGTGAGCACATTGTTGAGCCTGTATCGCCTGCATAGGTTCCTGTGAAAAACAAAGAGGTGCAGTTTTCATCATGGTATAACTATTAGACCAGGGATCACCTGTTACACTGTAGTACATGTCCCAAGATACCATAGTGTATAATAGACGACTCTATAGTCCCACACTGGCAAAGCACAGTACATGTACGTCCATGACGTCAATTTATGGACAAATGGGTGATTGCAACATGAAAGAGACTTATGTACTGGTCTTTTTCCTCAAATGACGTTGATGGACTTACTGCTTTCTTCCCAAGTATCAGTCATGTTGACATTTATGCATGTGCTTCCCTCTTTGTAGTGTCTGGCAACAAAAGTTTGCCAGCCAATGCCATGGGCTGTGCTCATTATGCCACTGCTGAATTCTGGGGGCTTGCCCCTTTTGATTGACAGGAGTGGGGTTGTCTATTGTAATGCAGGCGTAAGTCAAAAGTTTGCCCTTGTGTAGTGGGGCTGAGAATGTGGAGGGTGGGTGGGTGTTTTGGGGGTTTAACGTCCTTTTCCACCACATATGGGTGATATCAAAGACGGGGCAACGATGAAAAAGCCAGCACAAACATTTGGCCCCAGCTGGGATTTGAACTCACGAACCAAGCATTGGAAGTCCAACGCTCTACCATTCGACCATCCCAGCTCCCCTGAGAATGTGGAGAAGCGGGGGCATGTGAGTCATGTAGTGATGTACATCTGAAAATTGTGCTAGAGGTGTGTGTGTGTGTGTGTGTGTGTGTGTGTGTGTGTGTGTGTGTGTGTGTGTGTGTGTGTGTGTGTTTGTGTGTGTGTGAGAAAGAGGTTTCCGTTACCTTTCATATCCTAACTTACCTTTCTCACACGGCAAACATTCTTCACAACCAAGATCACTGCAACAAAAGAGAGTATACTTGACAAGATTTAGAAATATAGCCTAAAAAAAAAAAAGAAGCTCATTAATAGGGAACAAACCATGCATTTTTTTTATCACATATGATCGTGTAACTGTCCACTCCAATCTAAAAACACTTTTAAAAATTTGATGGTGACGCAAAACAAAGTTTTCAACTTGTTTCAGAGATAAAGAAGAGCAATACGAACACCACCACACGCAGCTTCTCCCAGGAACTCACTTGCAGTGATGCCCCAGTTCACACAGTGTGCAGTTCTCTGACCCTGTCACGTTTGTGAACGTTCCAGGCAAACATAACTGACACACTGTCTGCCCTGTCTGATCCTGGTGTTTTCCCTTCTCGCATGGCAGGCAGTCAGCCTCTCCTGTCATGTTTTGAAAGCTTCCCGTATCACAGGGGTCACATGATGCTTGACCCTCTTGACTCTGGTGATGCCCGAGGTCACATGGTTTGCACTCTGTGCTGTGATTGTCAGCAGCATAGCGACCTGAAAAATGCAGTCATTTACCATCAGTGTTATGTTGTGACACCACATCACTACACTGGGTGAAGTAAGAGTCGGTGACATCCAGGAATTTCTGCTGGATTTTGAGAACAGTGCATGTAACATGCATTGTACACTTTTACTGTGCTGTTCTGAAAGTGGAGTGCCGCCAAAATTCCACAGTGAGCTTGGAGTACAGTGGCTACAGAAAACCTTATAGTATATTAACTTATACACTACCCCATACATTTTCTCATCCCACAATGTTAAGCTGGGAAACGGCCTGTCACTGTGCCAGGTCTACATACATGTACTATTAGATTAACTCATATGATCCCAGAGCATGTTCTACATCATCAGTATGTCTTTCCTTCCAGTCCTGTAAGACAGGGGGTTTAACGTCCTTTTCCACCACATATCCTGTAAGACAGCTTACCTAACCAGACACATTATGATTATGCAAAATATGTACCAACAACTAAATCTGGGAACCAAACTTTTCAAAAAGTCATTTGCGTGCAGCAGTACCAGATTCAGTTCTTTGCTGGTTTTTCCAAATTTTTCAAAGAAGGAGAGCCCTCTGTGCAGTCATGTGATACTGATAGATCTATAAGTACAACAGTACTTAAAAGTTACGGTTTTGGATTTACTCAACCGAACAGACTACAGCCGTCAAGTCTGAGTTTACCTGCAGCACAATTTCCACACTTGGCAGTGCCTGGATCAGGAGCAAATGTGCCTGGAAGACAATCTGAGCAGCCTGTACTGCCTTCCGCATCTCTGAAAACAGAGTTTTCATGGTAGCCCGAGTGAAAGAAGAAAACATACATGTATGCACAGAAAAATACATGAGGACATGAACCAAATGAAATGTAAGCTGGAGGAAGGATAGAAAGAGGTGTGTGTGTGTGTGTGTGTGTGTGTGTGTGTGTGTGTGTGTGTGTGTGTGTGTGTGTGTGTGTGTGTGTGTGCGTGCGTGCGCACGCGCTGGGGAGAGGGAAATGTGCCAGTCAGCACTCTGTACCTCAGACAAGTGCACAATAATACAATTGTATTGCCGATGTTTGGACATAACGCTCACAAATTCGTCAAATACTCGCCGGAAAAACGCTCTAATTCAAAATTTCCAACGTGCGTCGAACAGGAAGGAAGTAGACTATGAGTTACTTCCCTTGGACTGTTTCTTAGGTTAGCTTTTACCGCAAACGAACCGGTTTCGCGAAACGAGTTTCACGCACGTGTACAGCTCGGGCGCAGGCTGGCAGTGCAGGCAAGGCTGCCCGTGGTCTACTCGGGCGCAGGGTAGAATGAGTTAAGGAAGAGTAAGCCTAATTTAACACAATAAGCTTGTATCAGTTGTAATTAGTCTGATCTGCATGCTGCTCTTGAGGATGAACTCTCTCATTAGTCTCAAGCCAACCACGTAGTGACTTACCCTGTAGATGTTCCAGGTGGACATTGTGTGCACTTGTTGGTCTGGAGACACCGCCCAGTAGTATTACAGCATCCACATGGTATGGTATCTAAATATAAGATGGAAGAAAAAGTAGGCAACTGAACATGTACATTGTAACATTAAAGGCTGCCGTGTGTTCATAATAAAATTGTAACAATGCATAGTTTTTATAGAGCGCTGCTCTCCAAGTGCCAACGACTTGCTGCGCTTAACACACGCTTACAGATCTATGCATCCAGTTGATACAGACAGAATAAAGCCGATTGATAGATAGGGAGGAAGAAAACCCTTGAAGAAAGGGAAAGCAAGAGTGGCGATTTTGTACTGGCCGCGGAACTTAACAGGGAGCCAGCGGAGATGTTTCTGCAGAGGCCCTGCATGGTCCCTCTTTCATACAAGATAACTGGAGAAAGACACACCACTTACCGCATGTCCACCCTAATCTCTCCTTTAGGGGAGATGAGACAGCTGGGCTAGTACAGTGTCGGACTTTCAATGCCGTGGTCATGAGAAGGCATCCCGACTGAAGGTGTGAGGGGGCTGGGTGGCTCAACAGGCTGGTTAACACCTTCTATCTTCTAAGAATAACACCTAATCACAAACCATATCCTGAAACTGTGTATACTGTATTAAGTGACTGTTGGTCGTCCAGCTTACCTTCATCAGCAAATGTTCCTTTTCCACAGATGGTGCAGTTGTCAAACGTCTTTTCGCACACAGGAGCAAGGTAAGATGAAGAAAGCAAAGCTGATGTCAGCGGTTGTGGCCCAAAAGGTGCCACAAATGACAGGAGATCTAGCAGAAATAATACAAACACGTAAGCACAGGTGGCTGTAGCAAAATTGACAAAATAGCACTCTTTAACTTGACCGCAAATCTACCACCATTTGGGGAGGTAAATGAGACACTGGCTCCAACGATCTCAAGTTCTGTAAAAGTTACAAGCAACTTTCAAATTCAATACTTACAGAAAAGTGAAGCAAAACTGATCGCAGTTTTCATCGTTTGTGAGAGGATATTCCTAGCTAAAATCCATCTGTTTTAGACATCTACTCGGAAAAAAAGAATTTCTCAGCTTGCACAAGACTTCAATTTTTGTTCATGAAAAGAAAAGAGGGCAACGGTCTGCGCCATTTTTCTCGTCATGTGACATAAAAGAAGGCGAGAGTTACCTGTCTTGAGATTTTTACTGCAATATGCTATTTGGGGATTAATTTCACATAATTGTCTAAAAATTGTACTGAAAAATCACTGAATTATTTGAAAGTGATATCTCAAGAAAAGATTTCAAATATAACGGGGGTCATGAAAAAAAAAACTATTAATGACGTCATCAACTTTTGTGTTCTTTTTTTTTTTGCCGTAAATCCAGGCGGCGCTTTTTTGCGGAGTGTGGATGTTTATGTTCGATACAGCACTGTCGGAGACACCTGGAACTATTCGGAGACAGAAAAGTTGATATGTCTGAGAAAATGTGATCGATTGAAAGAGTTCACGTGTGAGGCGTGTCTCACATTTCAAAGGTCTGGTGGGATGTGTTTGTCGTTTTGGGTCTAGGAGCTGGGAATATTTGGGAAAACCAATCTGTTGAAACCATCGGGTGCATTCGTAGCATTGAGTCCACACGATTACACTGATAATGAAGTAAAAGCGTAAAAAGAAAAGTTGGATTCGATAAAGACTGGTCGGACATAAGACATTTTGATGAACTTATGTGCGATTTTGTTGTTCTTATATAGACCAGCTCAGGCGCAGCATGGCAGGCAGAGGATCTCGTGCTTTTACCACAAGCACTTACACGGGCGATACAGGTCGGTAGACAATAATATTGAAGTTTGCAAAATTCTCACATAGGAATCGTAGGATGCATGACAGATTATACTTCTTGTAAATCATCATAATGTGATGGATGCCTCGTACCCATCTTACTATATCACTGAGTGATGTACTGGAATTTTGATTGCCACAATGCCAGATTACAAGATTTGTTTTTTGAAAACTGATTTTTCAAAATATTCTGTCATTCTTTTCATTTGTTGCCATATCAGACCATTTGGTGCAGCGCATGGTAGAAGGACTTGGGAGCAACAAGTACAAACCTGTGGACTATGGCCGCTTGCGAGCGCTTGCGTCCGAAAAAAAGTTTGCAGCGATCAAGACCTCCATGAAAGTTAGCAAGATTGAGCAGATATCTCAAGCCAACAAAGAGAGCAGTCTGCTGAAGCAACATCAGCTGGTCTGGCAGAAAGAGTTTCTTCGACTCCAACACATTCGGAGAAAGGTTTGCTTGATTTCATCTCCTCATGGCAGTTCCCACCTCTTTCAGTGTTCCTCTGGTTAAAAAATACAAGGGTTCTTGGTACCCCCTCTCATTATTTAAGGGTCCTTTTCTAAATTTTGAGGGTCCATGGTCTTTTGGTAGGTCTTGTAGGATAAGCTCTACCGAATGGGCAAGATGAGGAACCCGCCCGCTTAACAATTGGACAGAAAGTGTCCCTGAGTGCTTAAGCCAGTCAGATTCTGTCTGTTATGCACAATTACTCAGTGGAAATGCGATGTTGGGAAAATACTGTTTGAGACGAAAAGCGTCCCCTGTGACGCGCTGTCCACAAAATTTGTACATCAATTTAAGAGTTTTGTGCGTACAAATATACGCACACCAGGAACATTGCTCGTTGCACTAACCTGTAGTTTTTAAAGCGTAATCTGCTACTCAGTAACTGCCCAACTCGAAAAGTATGAAAGCCTTTGTCATCTGCTTTAGAGGTATATTTATGTGTTGTCAAGTCTTTATGTGTGTGTGTGTGTGTGAGCAAGAGAGACAGAGCTGCCAAAGTTTAGACCAGTATAATTTACGTGTTTTGTCCTACAGGTGCAAGCGGAAGTAGAGTCTCACATACGTCAGAACTCATGTTCTGACATTTGCTGTCATATCTACAATGACTTTGAGTACAATGAAGCAGGCCTGGCTTCAGCGTTTGATGCATTCAAGACAGACACAGCTGACCCTGTGTGGAATCTTAGGTATGCAAATCATTTTTATTATTTGTGGGAAAATTTCAAAGATTGTCTGTGCTGTTTCTTTATCCTTTCATGAACAATATTAGGATACTGTTTATCCTGTAAATATTCAAAATCATATTGTTTTAGATCAAGAAGACAATTTAAGGTTTTATCAGTTTTGGCTGAAGAACTTTATTTCTCTCACACATATTCTTGTTCATATTTAAACGTCCTGCACAAATTAGCGTGCTGACATGACTGTCAAAGCCTGCTGCTGTGCTGGTGTAGTCTAGCTGCATGGAAGGCAGGGAAGCTGCCTGAGCACCTTATATTTAACTGAACCTGTGTTTTCTCAGGGATGATCTGCGTTACTGGCTGGCAGAGAACAGGGAAGATCTAAAACTTGGTGACCCGGATGTGATTGAGAAGCATGCGGAGATTCGTGACACGGTCACCTCAGTCAAGGCTCAGCAGGCAGACCTGCTGGAGAAACTCCGTCATGAGCAGCGCTGCCTGGAGCAGGAGCTGGATACAGGTTGGTTGCTTTTGTTGTCTGGAGAAGGAGCTTATATGCCATGGATCTGATAAGCACCAGTGTCAGTGTTCCCTGTAATTAAAAAATACAAGGGTCCTTTGGACCCTCTCCATATTTTTGAATTGAAGGTCCTTTTGTAAATTGTGAGGGTCTGTGGTCTGTTGATATAAAGAGTCTGAAAGTCAAAACCATTTCTTGTTGGTGTTTACAAAAGTATTCCAGTAGGAGAGATGTATGTGAATTGTAGTGTGAAAGGGCTGGAAAAAAAGCTGTTCATCACGGCGAGATGAAAAATGTGCGTCCACTGTGACAAGTTTTTCTCAAATTTGTGCATCAATGCAAGAGTTTTGTGCATACAATTACGCACACCTCTGCGTAATCAGGAACACCGAAGGTTCCCTGTGATTCGAAAATACAAGGGTCCTTGGGACCCTCTCTCCATTTTTTTGGGGGGCCCTTTTGTCAATTTTGAGGGTCCATGGTCTTTTGGTATAAAAAGTCTGAAAGTCAAAACCATTTGTTGTTGTTTACTCAAAGTATTCAAGTAGGAGTCCATGAGTGCTGTGTGTTATGCATAATGGCTCAGCAGAAATGCCCGCTGCTAGTTACAGTTTGCTTTTTGTTCATTGAGTTTCCGGGAGAGTGTTTGGAAAATACTGTTTGTCACGGCGAGACCAAAAACGTGCGTTGCCTGTGACATGCTCTTCTCAAATTTGTGCGCCCATGTAAGAGTTTTGTGCGTACAAATACGCGTAATCGGGAACACTGAGCACCTTGGCCCTTCTTCCAGATAACTCTAGATTCACCTTGGTAGGTATTACACATACCCAGTCAAGTATTGGCTCATGGTCACCATGATACGGTGACCATGACAATGAATGATGTGAGAGTGTGCGAGAGAATGGCGGATGAGTGAGCGAGTGCATGTGTGTGTGCTTGTGTGTGTGTCAAAGGAGTAAACTTCCAGCATCCGGGAACTAACCCCTCAGTCTGGTAATTGCATGTCATCGTTCGTGTTCGTTTCATGCATGGTGTGCATGCGTGAGTATGCGTGGATGGTTCATCTGATTGCATGGGTTGCTTTACACCGCCTCAACGGCCATACACTACATCCTGACAGTAGCAACACACGGTACCCTTGTTGTAGTCAGTCGGGCGGGAAATGACTACACAAGTGTAGAGAAGTTGTTTAGACGATGGCATGTGTATACTGGATTTGTATTGGTTCTTGTTAGCCTCCAGGTACTGGACTTTTGCCTTTGTATTTGTGGGCTATCTCTCTTTCATATTATTATTATTATTATTCGCTATTCAAGTGCTGGGAATATCACCATCACAATGTTATGTCTCACAGAGGAGCTGAGACAACTCTGCCCACCTGTATTGGAGAAGCATGCCACAGTCAATGAAGGCATACCAGCAGAAGCCATTGAGTTTGACTGCCCAGACAGGACTTTGAAGGCAACAGTACTCCTGGAATTCCTGATCATAGATGAAAAATATGCTGCTCGTGTTGATGACTTGATGGCTCGACATGCTCTTGCCTTGAAGTAAGCATTTGATTTGTCTTTCTTTGCATCTTTTTTTTACTTCCAGTCATTGACCAACTAGAAACAGCAGCAGGTCTTGCGTGAGGGAGCTTCTGTGGCAGTGTTTCCCAAAACTTTCGTACCAAAGGGTCCCATGGGCCCTCTTCCAGCATTTCAAGGGGTCCTTTTGCAACTCCTGAGGGTCCTGTCAGTTAGTAGTACTTTTTTGTTTTGTTTCCTGTTCTGACCCCTCCGACGCACTGCTGCTGTCTCTGGCAATGGATTCATAATAATAATGAGTATTGTATAGGCGCTTTACCCAATTTCATGAATCGGCTCAAAGCACCGCAAACTGAACCCAACACGCACACTCATGTGAATCACACGCATTCTCTCACACACCGGACATAAACACATTACAATCACGTGGTGCAAAGGGTCAGCTCAGCTATATAAATTTGGACTTTAGAATTGCATTTATTTTTCAAATTTGATGGGCTGAACATTTCCAAAGCAGAGGGGGAGGAAGCTGGAGTACCCGGAGAGAACTTGGAATTCATGTCTTCCAGCACAGTTTGTCTTGCTGGTCTCTTCTTCTAGCCAGTCGTTGAACTTTGAGTGGAATCATCACTAGTCATCACTATTCATACAACTATTCTGTTGTTAGCTCTCAGCATAGATCGTTCGAATGGGCAGGGCAGTACCAGAAATATGTGTGTGTCCCTGGGACGCAGTGACTTAAATTTTCTGCATCAGTTTTTAAATTTCTGTGCGTATCATATGGCATGCAGTATAGCGCATAATATGCGCTATACTGCATAATAGGAAACACTGCTATGGCTGTCATTATGATGGAGTGTTTGGTAGGATTTGTTATTATCACTGCCACGTGAACCACAGCACATGTGGGTTTCAGTTTTGAAACAATCAACATATTGCATTGCGTTATCTGGAAAGGTAGCAGGGTTGCACATTTAAGTCGGTCCCAGGACATTGACCTATAAAAATTTTAAATGTCCTATTTTTCCCACCTCAAGCGGACATTTGTCCTATTAAAATTTTTATTGCCACTAAGTGGCCAGGACACTGTGTCCTATCACTTTACTGTTTCCAGGACACTTTGTCCTATAGAAGCTGTGGAAAATGTGCAACCCTGAGGTAGTCCAGTAGGCTGTGGCCCATCACATGGAAAACAAAATGTGCCGCATGCATTAGAGTGAATAGTAGGGTATAGGTTTGCACATAAAGTAGCATTTAGCGGTAGCAGGCTTTCATTGCTTTGTCCTCCAGCCCTGGGGTGCCTTGGGAATTGCAGAACAGAGGGATATTGCACTTATGGATAGCCTACTATACAACAGCTTTTCTCCTAGAGACACACCTGCCAAGCTGGTTAGTCTCAGCTTGGCGGCAACAGTCTTCTCATTTCACCTGTAAACATTGTGTGAACACTAAAACTGACACACACCCCGAGCCTGAGAAATCTGTTAGTAGGGACAGGGATTCTACTTTGTGATTAAGATTTAAAAAAAAAAAAAAAAATCCACTTCACCACCCAGCCCTAGTACAAAATGCTTACTGCTGCATCACAGGGAAATGGTTTAATTTGTTTTCTTTCTTTCCAGAATGGACGACTGCGGGGGCTGGGACCCTGATGACCATTTCACCTTTGTCGCTGTCCATGACCAGTATCCCCGCGAGCTTCCAAATCGCCGTTCGCTGCTGTTCGATCGACTGAAGCGCCATCTGCCAAGCAAGTCGCGATCGGAGTTGGTAATGATGCTTTACCTGTTCCACCATAGCTTTTGGTGGAGGGCCTTTTTTGCATACATGTAGAGTTTGCTTGTTGAGGAATCATCATGTCTGTTGTGATAATCACACTGACCAGAACACAGTGAACATGCACTCAGTAACTATAGTCGTTAATTTTTAGTGTTACCTTTACTCCACAGTTTTACAAGGAACAAAGTTTGAATGGTTTTCTTCTTTTGTGGCAGTCTGACCATGAGGATTGGTGGATGGATTACAAGTACCTGAAAGAGCGCATCAAGGGTGTTCATAACGACTGGGCACGTGATCGGCGCGAACTCTTGACCAAGGTCAAGCTGACTTTCCAAGAGGCCGCACTGACCCATCAGCTGGAGGAACTAAGGTCGGAGAATCACCAGCGACAGCGACAACTCTGCCAGGCACTGTACGATAAGGTGAGGCAGCCGCAGTTTGGGGGATGACCAGTGGTCAGACTATTGTTCCATCATGCTGCTTTCAGCTGTGCGGTGCATCTGCAGCTAGCATAATGTTCTGTCATGTTACTTGACACTGACTGCCTGGGGTACTGGCAAGTGTTCATGCAGCTTAATGTGGTGTGGCAGTTACACTGACTTCCTGGGATTGGCTCCTTGTGGTTTCTGGTGGTGCATAATAGTTATACATGGCATTCATCTGTTCACGTGCAGGTGCGAGAGTGGCGGGAGAAGAAGATGGAGGCCATGGCAATAGAGGCAGAGCTGGAGGCCCAGCAGAGACAGCGCATGGAGGAGCAGATGAGGGCGGAGGCAGAGGAAGAGAAGAAAAGACGACAAAAGGAGAAGGAAAAGGTAAGGGCTGCGAACCTTGTGCGTTTGTCAGTGTGAGAGGTTTTGATGTCACTGAAGGATTGTTGCCAAATTTGTCTGCAGATTTCTTTGACAATAACCTTCTCCTCCATTACACATAAGATGATTAAGGTGATCTTTGTGTGGGATTTATTGCACATTTTCCTGCGGCCGTTGAGTCATCAGTTTGGGATGCTCTATACAAGAATCGGGCAAGAGTAACAGTTTTATAATGACTGCTGTGCAAAGGAGAATAGGGAATACTCTGCCTAAATGCACTGTTAGACAGATCTTGAAATGTCCATGAGAGAACAGTACAAATACTACAATACTGATGATTAATTCTGGACAGGGTAAGAGGTTCCTGGGTGACTTACATGGTACAAACAGTTATAATTTTACGGTGTGTGTGTGTGGGTGTGTGTGTATGCAGATACGTGAGTTCCAGGCAGAGAGACAACTGCAGCATCAGAAACAGGAGGAGGAAATGCAGCAGCGTTTGGAGGCACTGCAGCAAGAGTTAGCAGAGCATGCAGCATACGACCTGGAGAGGTTCGCAGTTCTGCTCTGCTCCAATCAACTTTGCCATCTTTCTGTTACAGCTGTCTGTTTCATTGTCAAAACTTGTCAGTGCCTTAGAGAGGGCAAAGTGCATGTTTCAGATGCATTCGTGTTGCACAGCTGTTCATGCAATTTCCGGTACTAAACACCAGCTGGTGGGAGGGGGGGGGGGGTGTTGGTGTTGGGTCAAGGTGTGACTTTTTTGGGGTGGTTTTGCTAAAAAGTTACATCATTTCGTGTTGTGTCTAATTTCAGTTTGTGTTGTATTGTTATTTTAGCACGTGTTGAATTATTCAGTAGGTGTTGGATTATCATTTCAGAGTAAACTACCGTCAGGAACAGCTCCTGGAGAAACTGGAGGAGAGGAAGAAGGAACAAGAGAAGAAAGAAAGGGAGGAGCTGGAGAGGGAGGAACGTCTTGAAGCCCTCAGGGAACAGGTATGCAGAATGTATCAAATTGGTGTGATGGCTGGTGCCTACATGGTAAACTACTCTGCTGTCAAATGGTGAAAGGGCCTTGGTGCTTGTCAGGTCCATAGTGCTAGGTCCTGTTTTAGACTCAGGGCTGCCACTCTTCCTGCTGTGGCAGGATTTCCTGCTTTTTGAACCGGCTGTGAAGAGCTTTCCTGCTTTTTAAAGCGTTTTCCTGCTTTTCCGGCCCAAAAATCGCCAGTCTGTGTCTATTGCTGGACCGTCGGCCTGCCCGGGTAAGGTGCATTTTGCGCCTCACATTCAAGTGTGCAAAAGCAGCAGCACCCGACTGCTGCCGCACCACCACTGCCCCCCCCCCCCCCCTTCCCCTTTTCACTTCCTTCGGGCAAAGTCCCACTGGCTCCCTGTAGTCTGGCTTTCCTTCCATTCAGATTTTGAGGGTCAATTTGCAGGCTTTTTGTCTCTCAGAAAGTGGCAGCCCTGTAGACTAAGTGACTTATTCCCCTTGATGAGAATTGAAAACGGTAATGAGACTCATACAAGGGACTGAGCACATCATTCACAAAATTTTGAAGAAATTGGCTCAGTTTTGACCCTATGGGATTCAAGGCAACTAACAGTGTAAACTCTCTACATACGGAGAGTTTACAGTGTTGTCATTCCTGCTACTTCCATATATGAAGGCATGTCGTGTCTGTTTCTTTATATGTCACATTGTTCTTTTCCCACTGAAAATCCTATAAGGATTTCCTCAGTCCATTGATAATCTATTCAATCAGTGATGGGTAACTCAGTCTAGGGCCCTTATAGGCAATGGGGGTAGTACTAAGGAAGGACAAGGTTGGCTCTTTTAAAATGTATCTTTTAAAAGAAAATATTTCAAAATAAAAAAAATGAATAAAATGTTTTAAAAATTCAAGAAAAAATAGAAGGGAAGAAAATTGTCCCCCACAAATATTTTTAAAAAAAAAATAGAAAATGAAAAAAAAAAGAAGACAAAATTGAAGAGGAAAGAGAATAAGGAAAGATAGGTTAGGTTGTGTGCTGTATAGGTCATAGTAAATTTGTGGATAGAAGGTTTTTTTCCAGATTATTCTTCTGTTTGCAGGTGCGGCCAATAGCAGAGAGAGACCCAGCTAGGACTATGGCAGAAACAGAGGTATGAAGAACTAGAAGTTAGGTTTATGCCTATCATAGCTGGAGGCTGCAGTGTGAAGCTTTTCACATGACTGTTGTCCATTCACACACACACACACACATTGTCCATTCACACACACACACACACACACACACACACACACACACATACACACACACCATCCAGTATTTATGCATGTTCTTCAGTCATACTCATTTTCCTTTGGGTGTGAGTTTAAGTACAATGTACTTTTTATCTGTTTGCAGGCTTTCCATAGGCATCACACTAAAGATGAAGAACATGACTACATTCCTATACAGAAACCGCTGTTTGATGTCCACAGTTTCACTTCAAAACAGGTGAGAGCAAGCACTATGCTATGCAGTACAATACTGCATGGATGACCTGTTTCAGTTTAGCTGTGAGTGCACAGAATTGTCATGTATTATAATAATGAACCCCTACATGGTCCAACCCTTGTCGTGGGGTAGTGGCTTGTGTACCTCAATGACCCAGAGAACTATGCCAGCAGGAGCACATGCTCCTGGCAGGGTCACCCAAGCTGGACAGGTCGAAGGGTAGAGGTCAGACGAATGTGGACCACCTCTCCAAGAGGCTAAACGGGTTTGCGTAGGGTTAACAGCCCTACCTGTAAAAAACATAACGTTACAGAAGCATCGACAGCAACAAACCGAGACATTCACCTGGGCGAGGAAGGGTCTCCATCCCGGAGACCTATGACGCATTGCAGTGAAAGCCGAAAGGAAGCTGCAAGGCCGACCCCCCTTCTAACACCCAGGACAACAACAAGAGTAGCCACATGGAACATCAGGACAATGTATGAAGTAGGAAGGACCATACAAGTAGCAAGAGAGATGAAGAACTACAAGATAGGAGTACTGGGACTGAGTGAGACAAGGTGGCTACAGACAGGACAGCTGAGATTTTCATCGGGAGAGCAATTGCTGTACTCTGGACACACAGAGGATGGAGCCCCCCACACTGAGGGCGTGGCCCTGATGCTGGCACCGGAGGCACAGCGGGCACTCATCGGCTGGGAACCTGTCAACTCCCGCATCATCACAGCCAAATTCATCACCAAGAAAAAAGACATCAAGCTGAACATCATCCAGTGCTACGCTCCCACCAATGATGCGGAAGAGGAGAAAAAAGATGACTTCTACCAACAACTGCAGACAGTGATAGACAGAGGAGGAGCCAAGGACATGACCATACTGATGGGAGACTTCAACGCCAAGATTGGATCAGACAACACAGGCTATGAGGACACCATGGGAACACACGGACTGGGACAGATGAACGAAAATGGCGAGCGCTTTGCAGACTTTTGTGCCCTGAACCAGCTAGTGATAGGAGGCAGCATCTTCCCACACAAGCGCATCCACAAGGCCACATGGAGATCGCCGGACCATGTCACGGAGAACCAGATTGATCACATCTGCATCAGCCGGAAGTTCAGGAGATCGTGGCGGGATGTGCGCGTGATGAGGGGTGCCGATGTATCATCAGACCACCACCTTCTTGCAACAACATTGAGACTTCGGCTTAAGAGGCACACCAACGCCAACAGCACACGGACCAGGTACAACGTTGGACTTCTCAGGAACACAGACACACAAGCAGCATTCCGGATCAGCCTTTCCAACAGGTTCCAGCCACTGCAAGACCTGATAGAAGACAGTGAAATGGACATCGAGACACAGTGGGAACACAGCAAGAAACTCTGGCACGACACATGCGAAGAGGTCCTTGGCAAGAGAAAGACCCAACATAAGGAATGGATCTCTGCTGATACCATCCAGAAGCTGGAAGTTAGGAAAGAGAAAAAAACTGCACTGAACACGAGCCGAACAAGAAGAGCTAAGGCAAAGGCACAAGAGGAATACACAGCAGCTGACAGAGAAGTGAAGAGGAGCACCAGGAAGGACAAGAGGGACTACATCGACAACCTGGCCAGTCAAACAGAGGAAGCAGCCCGACAAGGGAATCTAAAAGACCTGTACCAGGTGACCAAGAAGCTCGCGGGCAAATTTCAGCAGACAGACAAACCAGTGAAGGACAAGAACGGGCACCCACTGACAACAACTGAGGAACAGCTGAAGCGATGGGCAGAACACTTCAGGGAGCTGTTAAATCGCCCCATCCCTGAAACACCACCAGACATCCCACCAGCTGAGACAGAACTACCCATCAACTGCGACAAGCCCTCTAAGGCGGAGATCAGGAAAGCCATCATGACACTGAGAAATGGGAAAGCTGCAGGGCCGGACGAGATACCAGCAGAAGCCATTAAAGCAGACACAGAGACAGCCGTCAACATGCTGCACAGCCTGTTCAGCAAGATCTGGGAGAAGGAAGAGGTGCCAGCCCAGTGGAAAGAAGGGATTGTCATCAAGCTGCCAAAGAAAGGGGACCTCAGGGACTGCAGCAACTACCGAGGGATCATGCTCCTGTCAGTGCCAGGCAAGGTTCTCAACAGAATTCTACTGGAGAGGATGAGAGAGGCAGTCGACCCCATGCTCCGAGACCAGCAGGCAGGCTTTCGCAGGAACAGGTCCTGCGCTGACCAGATTGCCAGCCTACGCATCATTGTGGAGCAGTCACTGGAGTGGAACTCCCCCCTCTACATCAGCTTCATAGACTATGAGAAGGCCTTCGACAGTGTAGACAGAGAGGCGCTGTGGAAGCTGCTAAGGCACTATGGAGTTCCCGGGAAGATCATCTCCCTGATCCAGTGCACCTACCAAGACATGAGCTGCAGGATTGCCCATGCCGGCCAGTTGTCAGAAAGCTTCGAGGTGAAGACCGGAGTCCGCCAGGGATGCCTGTTGTCCCCGTTTCTCTTCCTCCTGGTCATCGACTGGATCATGAAGACCACTACAGCAGGCAGGAAAAACGGGATACAGTGGACACTCTGGACGCAGCTGGATGACCTCGACTTCGCGGACGACCTGGCGCTCCTGTCTCACAGCCACAGCCAGATGCAGGACAAGACTACGTGCCTGGAAGCCACATCAGCCGGAACAGGGCTCAAGATCAACAGGAAGAAAACCGAGCTGATGAAGATCAACACCACTGCCAACACACCAGTCACAGTCGGTGGAGAGCCCATCAGGGAGGTGGAGTCCTTTGTCTACCTGGGGAGTGTGGTTGATGGACAGGGAGGCACAGACCGAGACGTCACAGCCAGAATCGGTAAGGCAAGGGCAGCAATGGTCATGCTGAAGAACGTCTGGGCATCCAAAGTTGTCAGCATAAGAACCAAACTTCGCATCTTCAACTCCAACGTGAAGTCAGTTCTGCTCTACGGATGCGAAACATGGAGGACAACGAAGACAATGCAGCAGAAGATCCAGACATTTCTCAACACCTGTCTGAGGCGCATCTTCAACATCCGATGGCCAGAGAAGATCCGGAATGAAGAGCTGTGGGAGCGAGCGGGGCAGGAACCAGTGGCCAAGCAGATCCTGCGGAGGAAGTGGGGCTGGATTGGACACACCCTCAGGAAGCCAGCATCCAGCACCACACGCCAAGCCCTGACATGGAACCCGCAGGGGAAAAGGAAGAGAGGCCGGCCTCGCAACAGCTGGAGGCGGGACACTGAGGCAGAGCTATGTAAGCAGGGGACCAACTGGACTGGAGTGGCAAGACTAGCCCAGAACAGAGTGCGATGGCGAAGGGTTGTCGATGGCCTATGCTCCACGTGGAGCCAAGGGCCTAAGTAAGTAAGTATAATAATGAACCACCTTTCCAGCTTTTTCTCTCCCCCCCCCCCCCCCTTTTTTGTTTTTTGTTTTTTGTAAAGTAGTGTATGCTAGTTTGCAGATTTACTGTCTTTTTAGGTGAACTTTGTAGGCAGGTTTGTTCTGACAAGTGTGGTTTCAGGACATATCATGAAGGCACTTATGTTTCAGTAACAATTTACAAGTGGTAAATAATTCATAACTCTGACTGGCATATATGGCTTTGTTATGTGTTCCTATTATTCCATACTGCTGTACACTGTATCAAATGCCTGAATTTTTGTCTTCAAGATTACAAGAGACCCGCGGGTGCGCTTGGAGACACGATTACGCGAGGCAGGTTTGCACAACAACGAATATGCACGCACCCTGATCGCTCAGGCCCCTCCCCCTCAGCCTCCACGGAAAGACTTGATGTCAACCTTCAAGTTCAGTGATGCCCACAGTTAGAGACTGGGGTGCACAGCAGTTTAACGCTGGACATGTATACATGTACATAAACCACATGTACATATATGCAATTTGTTTATCTTCCACCATGGCATGTTTTGAAGTTGGTAGGCAGTGATTTTATGGTAAATGATGTTTACAGTATGGTGCAATGCTAGTCAGTCACAGTGGGATGCATGCACATAGAACAAGATAATCTATTAGGGTCAGTGTTCTACACACAATCATGTGATGTAATTTGATTTTTTGTGTGTGTGTGGTTGAACTGGATAGCAGTGTGTGATAAGATGACTAGAGCAAAGTATGCCGCATTACACTGTTTTTGATGTCACAAGATTAAACACATGGAAGAGAGAGTGCGGTCAGGTGCACTGACCAGAACACAACAGTTAATCTGCACCAACCAGTTACAGGTCACAAGAACACAGCAGCTTCGTCAGATATGTGTAATGTGTATCAAAAGATAATGTTGTTACACCACCACTTGCTCAGGGGCTGATATGTCTATTTGAAATCATGCATTATACATACATATACACATACATTTTGGATAGGTTTTGTAAAACTTTTGTGGTGGAAATGGAATGCAGTAGTTAATTTTTAAACGAATACATTTGCAATGAACATAACTTTTAATGTAGCATATTGCCAATTGCTTGGTTTTTTAAAATTTATTTTTTGTTAGTATCATTATAAATTTTTCCTATTTTTTTTTTCACCAAATTATTTCTACAATGAAAACATGCAGTTTGAGCCAGTTGTGGTTCTTTTGATGATTTTGTCACAAGTGCATGTTGATTTAGTATTAATATTTTTCCCAGGAAAAGAGACACACAAAGACAGAGCCTCTTGCTTTAAAAAAAAAAATGAAACATTGAAGTTGTGGACACAGTTACATGTGAACATGTATCTCATGTGCCATGTTTGGTGTGTGTGTGTGTGTGAGAGAGAGAGAGATAGAGAGTGTGTGTGTGTGTGTGTGTGTGTGTGTGTGTGTGAGGGAGAGGGGAACGCGAATGAGTGGAAAGTGTGTGGTGTTATTTATCATTCCGTCCATATCAAAACTGAAATCCTGCTGGATTGTACACTGTGTGAACTTTGCTATGAATAAAAAGGTATATTGTGCAACATCAGATGTCAGCTGTTTGTTTTATCAAGAGAGAGAGAGAGAGAACCCCATGTTCTTTGGTGGAATGAGCTTCATCCCACAAGAGAGTTGAAAAATAAAGCTCTCTCTCTCTCTCTCTCTCTCTTACACACACACACACACACGCGCGTTATTAAAACAGATACATGTACCACACCAACGCCGACATGTTATACAGTACCAATGCGTCTATAGGTTAGTTACTCGTGGGCGAAGAGGTATTATTTCCCTCAGGGCGTCCTCCATTTTTCTCCAGAACGTGTCTCTGTGTCGGTCTGTCCACTGGATGTAGACGGTTGTCTTCATCACCTGTATCATTTGGCACGAGAGCTCACGCGACGGAATGTCGCAAGACCACCAGTAGGCTGTCATTTTCCTCGATCACTTGATTCCGACTCACCTCGAGCTCGTGCTGGCACCAGCTGCTGCGAGCGAAGCTACTGGAGAATACCATCATCACCCTCTTGCTGGCATCGATGCAGCGGTCAATGTTGTCTACGGTCGTTCGTCCAGGGTTGAAGTCCCTGTGGTGCAAACACAGACGCAGCCCGAGCCGATCCTCTAGTTCTGGCTTCAGGTGACCGAGCACCCACTCCTTGTCCTCGGACGCGAAGCACACGAACAGGTCGTAATCGTAGTCGCCAGAAGGCCGGCACTGTTGCCGACACTCTCTTCTGCCACATCGGCAGATCACCACATTCAGCATAAGCCGAATATGCCAGTGATAACGACACCCAGCCACAACCAAGGCAACGGCGGTTACGAACAGGACACACCCGACGACAACCCCAGTAACATACCTTTGGATCACAAGGTCTGAGTCACAAGCCTGGTCGTCGAGGTAGAATGAACCTAAGCTGGTGGTGTTCAAGTTAGCGCACAGATAGTCGTACTCAGAAGTTTGGAAGATGTCGTGGTGAGCGACGTACCACTCCTGGAACCACCTTATATCACAAGAACACACGAAAGGGTTGTGGCTGAGGTCGAGGTGAAGCAGACGACGGCGTGTCTCCGAGGTGAATGTTGACTCCGACACACTGGTCACGTTGTTACTGTTGAGATTCAGGGCTGTTAAATTAGACAGACCATCAAAAGACGAGTCTGGGATGTTCTTCAAACCGTTACCGTGTAACCGGAGGTCATGCACACTGGTAAGAACACTGATTGCATTTTTGTTGATGACATGAAGTCGGGTGTAGCCCAAAGACAGGACTCTCAACATAGTAAGTTGCCTGAACAGACGTTGGAATCTTGTAGTATTTATGCCCGAGAAGCTGTTATTATCTAGATTCAACTCTGTTAAATTGGGAATTTTAGCAAATACATCTTCGTGCACCATTTGTGGATCTGCGAAGTCAACGTTGTTGCCGTTGAAATAGAAAAAGCTTAAGGAGGGGTTGTCCAAAGAATCGTTAGGAAATTCTTCAATCGTTTTATTCAAATGACTCAGATCGAGTGTCTCCAAGCTTGGAAATCTTGACTGGTTGAACATGCCTGGCGCGAAGCGAGAAAAGTCATTGCCGCATAGATTCAAAGTTGTTACGTTAGGAAGGCATGTCGTAGAGTTACCAAGAGTCGTGATATTGTTTCCCTCCAAATCCAAAAGTTCCAGCCGACTGAAGAATGGGACACCCTCCGAATCACAAGTATCTGGAAACTGAACCAGTCTGTTGGCCTGTAGATCCAAAACGCGAACAGACTGCAAGTATCCTGCAGAAATATTTTTCACGCCGTTGTAACCGAGATGCAAACGTTCTAACCGCAGAAGCGGTGAAAACACAGACAGGTCTACACGTGTCAGATAGTTGGCTTGCAGATTCAGGCTTTCAAGTTTCAACAGGCGATGCTTCTCAAACAGGTCATCAGGCAAATATCTCAAGATTCCACCACTGATATCCAGATGTCTCAAAGTGGGAATCAGCATCGCTGGTCCTAGAGCCGTAATGCCAAGGTTGTTCCCACCGATATACAACATCTCAAGCTCTAGCAGACAACGGAAAGCCTTCTCGTTTAAGTAAGCGAGCTTGTTGTGCGAGATGTCCAGCCCTGTGATAAATGTAGCATTGATGAAGATGTCTTCTTTGTGGATGAAGCCAAGGTTGTTGAACGAAAAAATGAGGTACGCGATTCCGATAGGAATGTACGGAACGTAGGTGAGGGCGCCATAGTTTTCAGAACAGTCAGCGAACGTCTTGTTGCATTTGCAAAGGTTCCGGTAACACGGTTTCAGACTCTGTATCGGTTCTGCTGGTGATACACCGTAAGGAATTCCCGACTGTGATACTGGTCTTTCTGTGTGCGTCTCTTGCACGGAGTAAGCATGATAAAGCGAAGCAGTCCGCGGTGAACCATGGAGATTCCGCAACAAGCTTCCTGAAGACAACACATGCCGAGGTGGATTTTCTGAAGGTTGCAGGTTCTTAAAAGAAGGTCCAGAATTCACAAATACATTCTCCGGATACGTTGCCTCGTTTGAAGATTGGTGCAAGCCTGTTGACTTAACACGAGTGTAAAGGGTTGCGTCAGAGTGAGTTCGCTGCTCTGAACGATCAGTTCTAAGACTCGATCCACCCAATGGAATTGGGTTACGACCAAGTTCACCAAAACTGGGCGTTCGTCAGTATGAAAAGCACGCGCAAGACACTGCACACTACACTTGCCTTCATCGTGACACAATTTCGACCAGTGATCCGCGTTCAGTTGTCAGTCACGTCGTGGTATGGATTAAAGTTCAGTTGTTGGATAACCTGCGACTACGTTTGTTTTCAGAAAGCGCTTGTACCAACCTCACGGCAGTTGTAAACTCGTACCAGTTTTTGTTCCTCGAATTATTGAGAGACAGAAAACAAAAGACGAAGATTAAAGAGAATCAGCACTGACTCGGAGTCATAAATTAACCGACACTGTAAGATAATTAGTATCAGTAACGAACACAGAAATGTACGGTGCGATTTCATGAGTATATGATACTTATCAGTGGTACTTGTGTACTGATGTCGGGTGTACTGACAACAAGGCTCGTCAGCACTTAAAATTTATTTACGCACGTTATCAAACATGTAACTCCTGAACCAATGATGCCCTTGAGGTAAACCCATCAACAACTTCCTGCCTTATTATCGGGGTTAGGCTAAATTTGACTTGTATGTTGACTTTGACGTGTATTCCCATATTACGTCAGCGTTGCGCAGCTTGGTTTCAAAATAACAGCGAACGAAGAGGGCAATTCGATTTCAAAGATTTCGACTGTTTACACGATTTTTAATCAGTTGCTAGAGCGAAATGGGCCTGAATAAGCCTGCTTGCAATGCATTGTATTTCAAAAAGAGGACTTTTCTGAAAACAAAATGATGAATAGAGCAACTAATAGTCGGAAAAGGTAAGGCGCGCGATTGTGTGTGTGTGTGCGTGCGTGCGTGCGTGTGTGTGTGTGTTCAGTATGCCCGCATGTTATATAACGGCAAATAGCTCAGATAAGAGTGCATCTTTAGCACGTACTGACAACTTCAAAGTCACCGATTGTTTTTGGATTATTAAGAACCATTATCAGGTTACAAAATACGAAACCAGGACGACCGTGACACACACACACACGCAAACACACACACACACACACACACACACACACACACACACACACACCTCGCGATTTCAAAATTTATTGACGTTGAATGACACACACGTAAGTAAACATTTATTTTGGTTTTACAAAAATCTAGCAGCTCAAAGCTGTCAGACATCACCGACACTCCAATTGAATGAAAACAAAACACGAACATTACAAAGTCAAGCTAAACTTTTATCAACTCTTGTTGTATCAGCCTTAAAGCTATACTTACAAAGTCTGACTACTGCGGTATACACCTTAAATTGTAATGACAAGCTCCAGCTACGTCTTCGTCAGAATTATGATGCCGGTCGGCGATGACGCCGGACCACTACACTCAATGCACTGGTTAATGACCGGTAAAAGGAATGCCTTCTACTCAACTGTTACTGCCTGACGAATACCCTGTTAAGCTGGGGAGTTAGTTAGTTAGTCTGTTATTTAGGGCTTAACGCCGCGCAAGCATGTTAAGCTGGGGAACTGAAACACCCCTCGCAACACAACTCACAGAGATTGCAAAATGCGTGCCAGCAGAAGAAGAAACAAATGAAGAAAGAAACAAACAACACCGCGACAAGCAGTACGGAATACATACATGTACATGTTCAAAGAAAACAAATCGCAATAAATAATGATTTTTTTTTTCCGCATTCGAACATTAAAACGAATGCATAACATCACGTATCCACCATCACAATTATACTGAGCCGGCTCGAAGCAAGCGCAAAACTTGAAATATTATGAAAGCGTTGCTGAATTTGTTAACTGACGATATGTGTTTGTGCTCAAACCGTGTAACACAAATGGAGATACATGTAATATATATTCATATGTATCAGCAAACAACTGTTACTAGCGACGGCAGCATTCAATCTATCAACCAAAACAGCCTCCTTCTACTTCTTCTCAACTACTTTTTTCAGGTACCACTATACATTATCATATCACCATACAATGTGAAGGCCAAACTTTATTGTATCTCTGGCGTTACGCCAATTCATACTGATATCCTCGTCGTCCGCAGTAGCGCAGTTTGTTTTGAGACTAACATCGCACGTAGGATAATCTTCGCTGTGCTGAAAAAAAAAATGGCTGTAAAATTGTTAACATATCAATTGACTGCTGCAAAATGTTATAAACAGTGAAAATTATTTAGCGTTTCTTGAAAACTGTTTTGCAGGTAAACTGCAGGCTGGTGCTAGCTTGCACTTGTCTACAATGATTAACCATGAATGGTTTTCGATTTCCCTTGATTCCTTTTATTTATTTATTTTTCTGAGATCAACCTTTTCAGCTGCCAACGGACTCAAATAAATGACGAATTTTCATAGTTTCTCTCTCTCTCCTCAAACACACACACACACACACACACACACACACACACACACACACACACACACACACACACACACACACGGGATCTAAACGGGTCACAAATACACTGTCATACTCCGTGCAAGAAACTTCATCGCTGAACAGCCGTGATTCCTACAACAGCACGCACAATCGCCGATGAGAATCCTACTGAACAACCAACCAACCAACTAACCACCCAGTCAACCAACAAACCAACCAACCGTGTGTTCCCAGCAAGTACCCGGGACCTCGTACCTTATTTGGTAAGACCAGCATAAATAAACTTTACTAATATTCGTTAATAAATTACTGACCCACCATCCTGACTTGGTTTGAGACGTACACGGATCCGAACACAATTCAATCATCCAAAAAAAAAAAAAAAAAAAATGTTCTGTGGTTTTCATTTGAATTCATCCGTGTTGGTGAATCTTGTGCGCTTGTCCATAATTATGCTAATGGTCACATCGACACGATAACAGATATTTTAGTAGCCACATGTCTACTTTTCTGGATTCCGGTCAGACATATCACTTTTAAGATTAGAAGAGTTTTGTAGGGTGGGTGGTATTAAGCGGTGGAATTTGCTGGAATGAAGTTGCGGTGCGTGAGAAGGAAAGGTGGGGGGAGGGGCGGCGGCGGGAGGGGAGGGATTTGGGGATGGGGGGGGGGGGGGGTGAGTGGGCGGCGGCGGGAGGTCAGGGATTTGGGGAGGGGAAGAGACAATGACGGTTTGACGTCCTTGAGAACTGAACACGAAGAAACAAACAGGAATGTAAAGACATGTGGGAGAAAAATCACAAATAGTCTTGAATAGTTATCAGAAGGGAAACGACTGCCAGGGTGTAGGAAATAGACCAGAATACCAAAAGGAAATGGAACCGCCTACAGCCGGGATAATAGGGAAGACTGACGGATTTGTACGAAACTATTGGGGGCGGGGAGCGCCTGCGGAGCTTAAGGAACAAACAACTTCATGGACTGCGCTACACACATCGACCAGTTTACGGAAAGCAACGGTGCTGACACGTTTGATATTCTGGGGCCTGACGCATGAAGAGACTTGGACGTAAGTCTTCGACTAACTTGACTTGACTAAGCTGAAAATGAACCATTAGTATGAGATGCTTAAACGGAGACTAAGGCAACTACGGGGCAGTTTCGGGGAGTAAACGGAAATGCACGCTCAGTGATGATACTCCCGAATTCGCTCTAGTCTCAGACTAATCTAGTCTCATTTCATGCATCAGACCCGGTCTCAGATTTTTTTGATATGACAAGGGCGTGTGTTACATGCATGTGCATATATGTGCACGTTCACGCTTATTCTTTCGACGCGTTGCTACTTGCGATAAAACTTCATCACAGGCGGATACATATTCAACAATAATAACAACAGTTCAACAGTGAATGCTGCGTTTTGCAAATGACTGTCAACACACACTTCACAGCACTCTTTAAAATCGTCGCTGATATTAAAGCTCCAAACCATCGGGGTCGTTCGACATCGGCAACATCCTCTACACTACTGTCGGCGCGGCGTCAGCGATGAGTTTCGCGTCGTAGCAGCCGTCGCTGGACGCTTCATCGGACAGCATGGTCTGCGTGTAGCTAGGCGGCAGACTGGGACTGTAGTGGGAAGAACCTGGGGCGTCTTTGTCGATGGCGATGTCGATGTCGCAGTATGGAGGCGGTGGGGGCAAAGCTTCCGCACCTCTGTTAATGGTCCCTGCATTTTCTAGCTCTTCATACAGCGGGAGGGACACGATATCTGAGGAAAGAAGAGCCTGGTAAGGTAAGGTAAGGTAAGGTAAGGTAAGGTAAGGTACAATGTGTAATATATAAGGGTGGGTGGATGCTTCATGTTTTAACGTCCTTTTCCACCACATACGGGTGATATCAAAGACGGGGCAACAAGAAAAGTCCAGCACAAATAGTTGGCCCCAGCCGGGATTCGAACTCAAGACCCCAGCATTGAAAGTCCATCCCTCTACCATTCGGCTATCCCTGCTCCCGGTATAAGATATAAGGTAAAGCAAGGTGTAAATTAAGAAAAGGCGTAAGGTAGGGTAAATAAGGTGAGGTAAGGTGTGAAAGGCCAGGTAAGATAAGGTACGGTAAGGTAAAGGTATCGTAAGGTAACATAAGACATATTTTATTCTCTCTAGACGAGTGATTTGCCCTGGTAGATGTGAACTTTCCAGGAGTTGTTAGGTATAAAGGGCATAATACCAGCCCCCCCCCCCCTCCCCCGCCACACACACACACAAAGCTGGGGACGAAGAAAGGACTGCAATCCTAAACTGATACACCTTCTTGCGAAGAACCGACTTGGACCATACACGCCATCATAGAACAGAGTAAGAAGTGCTGTACTGCTACACTCACCAGTCATTGCCTTGTTGTAGTCTAAGAAAAAGCCGTCCACGACTTGAGGTTTGGTCCGGAGAAAAAAGTGTTTGTACTTTCTCTCCCGCCTGAAGTGGCAAAACGCAGAGACAGCAAAGCCGAAGACTAAGGCCAGAAACATGCTCACCGCCAACCTGTGTAAATAAGACAGACAGACTGACCACTAGGTTTCACAGAACACAGATTTTTGTTTTAATACAGAGCAAAGCCGAAGACTATAGATCGAGTCTAAGGCCAGAAACATGCTCACCGCCAGCCTGTCTAAATAATAAAGACAGACTGACCACTAGGCTTCACAGAACACAGATTTTTGTTTTAATACAGAGCAAAGCCGAAGACTATAAGGCCAGAAATATGCTCACCGCCAACCTGTGTAAAAAATAAAGACAGACTGACCACTAGGCTTCACAGAACACAGATTTTCGTTTTAATACAGAGCAAAGCCGAAGACTATAAGGCCAGAAACATGCTCACCGCCAGCCTGTGAAAATGAGACAGACTGACCACTAGGCTTCACAGAACACAGATTTTTGTTTTAATACAGAGCAAAGCCGAAGACTATAACGCCAGAAACATGCTCACCGCCAGCCTGTGTAAATAAGACAGACAGACTGACCACTAGGCTTCACAGAACAGATTTTTCTTTTAACATAGATGGGCTTGTGAGTGTGCCTAAAACTTTCGCCAGGCTACTCTTCACTACCCGTTCATCCAAAAAACAAAAAAAAAAAACCCTAAATGGCGACTTCACCAATCGTCAAAATTTTGTTCTCTCTCCGCCGCAATTCGGTGAAGTGAAATCTCCAGATCTATCGAACGGAGAATGTAGGAAAATTGTTCTCCTTTGCAAACGAGCCGTTAAGGGACCGTTACTCAAGACTGTCTGATCCACGCTTACAAGGCTCCAAACCGAGGTAGGCCTACTGCTTCCAGCGTGGATTCCATGTTCACGGGCCGGTGGGGGAAGAGGGGTGTGGGGGGGGGGGGGGAGGTAAAGCTCGTGAATGGGAGGAAATGTGTTAAATAGGGGTAGGAAGTGATACCCTTCCCCCACCCTGACCGTAAAATCATACACAACACACACACACACACACACACACACACACACACACACACACACACACACACACACACACACACACATTAACTTCACAACCACAGCCACATAATGAGAAAAAAAAATGTTACGTATTATAATCTATTCAAGACTAAATGACGTGAACGTACGGACCAGAAATACCAGTGTGTATAGAAGTGACCAGTAATCGGACAGCACTGGGACCCGCAGCACGTTTCTCCAGATCTACACCTGTTGAAAGAAGTAAGCTGCTAATAACTCTCAAAAACTTTGCAATGATATTTTTTTTAAATTTTATTTTTGTTTCTCGTCCTAGCTTATGTATGTGTCTGTATGTTTCCACCTGTCATGTCTTATATGATAAAATGAAACAAATTTTAAAAACAACAACAACAACAAAACAACCGAAAACAAGCCCCCAAACAACCAACCAACCAGCCAACCAACCAGCCAACCAAACAACCAATCAACAAACAAAATTGCAAATTGTACTTATTCGACGAACTGTCGCATTTCGTCTGACTTACGTTATCGTCTGTAGTCTGACCGTCGCGGCCTCTCCAAAGTAATATGCGACGTGACATACGCTAGCAATGGTTAATTAATAAGCAAATTACAGTCGCCAAGAATATTGCAGTCTTTGATTCGTGGTGGATTGCGGGTAAAGCTAACGGGTAAAATGTGATATTACCCACTCACTCTCAGTTGAGGCTTGAACGTTGCGCATGAAGATATAGAGCTAGTGTAAAATTTTACCCACTGAAATCTTCGAGGACTTCCTTCATTCCAGATTTCATTTTCAGTGGATTATTTCGAAATGTGTAAATGATAATGTAATTATGTATGTGTAGTGTGTGCTACTCACACTGTCTGGACCATGCGGCTGTTTTGGGTGACAAAACAGTCCAGTGCTTTCACCTGTAACCAAGAGAGGGAAAACGAATCGATAAAAAAAACCACAACAACAACAACAACAACCTGGAAAAAGACCCCCCCCCCCCCCAAACAAAAACAAACTGAAACAAAATGCACGACCAAACAAACCAAAAAAAAACTGGCGTAGACTGTACTATGTGGGTACCGGTGGATACTTCATTGTTCTGAAAACACAACCGATATCAGAAACAACAGATGATTATACCAGGATTTGCACCTCCATATCGGAAGGACTGAAGTATTTTTCAGAGTTCCGTGTTTCTGTACCAGGCCCCGAGAGTTCGAAATTCACTTCCTCTACATGTCCGTCAGTCTCCATCTTTCACAGTTTTTAAAAACAAACTAAAAACCCACTTCTTCAAGTCAGCCTTCTCTCCCTCTTAGTTAATTAGCTGCGAAATGGTCTTTGTTGCTTGCGGCACGACTCTGTCCATCTGTAAATACTACTACCCCCCCCCCCCCCCCCCCCCGTCCCTCCCCCCAGCTCCTTTTATCGAGATCCCAGCTGTATTGATGTGATGTGTGTGTGTGTGTGTGTGTGTGTGTGTGTGTGTGTGTGTGTGTGTGTGTGTGTGTGTGTGCGTGCGTGTGTGTGTGTTTCTCTGTGTGTGTGTGTGTGTGTGTGTGTGTGTGTGTGTGTGTGTGTGTGTGTGTGTGTGTGTGTGTGTGTGTGTGTGTGTGTTTTTCTGTGTGTGTGTGTGTGTGTAATTGTAGAGCGCTCTGAGCCAGCATCTGCTGAGATACTGCGCTATATAAAAGCAATTTATTATTATTATTATTATTATTATTATTATTTTATTGCTGGTATTCCCCCATATTAAACTATCGCAATATGGATGACACTCAGGACGCTGATCGTCCACGGTGTCCGTATGTGTCTGCCGGTCTGTCTGTGTGTGTCTGTCCGGTTGCAGACAGTTTAGGCCGCTGGAATTTCCAGTCAACCGGCGGTTCCTTGTTCCGTTCTGTTATTAGCAGGCTGTCTGCCACCCTCCGCCCGGTCTACAGACTGACGCCGACGTCGATCAAGGCAATTGACGCGAAATACCGACAACTCGATTATTTTGGTGGAGCCTCCTCGCGTTCGATGAACCTTAAGAAAGTGGTGCCAGAAAACGTTGTACAGAATATTCTATTTCACGCTCAGGCGGTGTCGCGGATGAAGTTGCACTGAATCGATTTAGAACCGCGGAGGCTTGCAACTTAAATTTCCTTGCGGCATTCACCCAAGGAAGAACCGCTTCAATCCGACGCAGTTATCTGGTTAGCGGCGGTGGTGATGATGCCAGTGTGTGTGTGTGTGTGTGTGTGTGTGTGTGTGTGTGTGTGTGTGTGTGTGTGTGTGTGTGTGTGTGTGTGTGTGTAGTATACACCCTCCTATTTCGCATCGTGAAAATGCGACGATTTACCTCCAGTATTTCATCACTCACTGGTGGAAATCTACTAGTAAACTGCGGCAACACACACACACACACACACACACACACACACACACACACACACACACACACACACACACACACACAGGTTGTGGCCGTATTTTACTACCAGTAAAATGACCAGACATGCTTTGTTTGAATTCATCAGTATCAGGAATATCGTGGTCTATTTTTATCATCAAGAAGATGGATTGCATGGCATGTTTACGGTCGTGTTGATGTCTGGGGTTTGTCTTCCTCCGACCACTGGCAGAAAAATACAGCGTGCGCTGGTTTAGTCTGGTTCCCGCCTGGGCGCTCGTTCCCTATTACTGAAGAAATAAGATGGGATCGGTGAAACTGATCAACAATTCAACACCCTCTCTCTCTGTGTCTGCGGTCTGTGCGTGCGTGCGTGCGTGCGTGCGTGCGTGCGTGTGTGTGTGTGTGTGCGTGCGTGCGTGCGTGCGTGCGTGCGTGCGTGCGTGTGTGTGTGTGTGTGTGTGTGTGTGTGTGTGTGTGTGTGTGTGTGTGTGTGTGTTTCGTCCTGGCTTCGTATTTTGACTGACTCACTGAATACATCGTAGTCCTGTAAATGTCATCTCAGTTACGCACACATACACCCACACACACGAGAGAGAGAGAGAGAGAGAGAGAGAGAGAGAGAGAGGTGGCTTTTTTTTTGGGGGGGGGGGGAGGCCACCACCGCTCCAACATCGTTCATTCGCACAAATCAATATGCCACACACAACAATACATGAACACACGCGCTCTCTATTTTGTTGTGTGCTTCTACGTATGCAACTGCGGTGTCGTGTTGTTGTCAGCACTAGGAAAACCTAACCAGCAATGCCAAACATTTTCATGGTAGACCGTAAGTTTACACAGGACGTTAATGACGGTATGGCCATGGCTGCACAAATTACAGTAATCGTCTGTGGTCTAGCTATTCAACTGAAGATGGGTTTACAACTGAAAGGCTTACAAAAACAGCCGAACTGCTCACGAGAGATCGATGGTCAGTAACAAAAAAGAAGTCAGCCTGCAAGTGGGCCTAATCATCTGACAGTTCGATTTTACGCGAAATTGTAAGACTATGATCAGAGCAAGGTGTGTGTGTGTGTGTGTGTGTGTGTGTGTGTGTGTGTGTGTGTGTGTGTGTGTGTGTGTGTGTGTGTGTGTGTGTGTTTTAAAGTTGTCCAGTTTGAATTTCAGTTTGCAGGTACAGGTCATGACATGACAAGCAGTAACACAGAATCAGTCAGCCTTATTGTGTACGTGCATTGCAGCATATACGATCCACAAAGACCTGAGCAGGAAGTGAAATTCACATCCCCCCCCCCCCATAAAAGAAAACACAACAACAACCCCCCCCCCCCTACCCGGAAAAAGAAAACCCAAAACAAACAAGCAAAAAACAAACACCCCCCCAAAAAAACAAAAAAAAAAAAACAAACCAAAACAAAACAAAACAAAAAACTCGAAAACAACAAACAAGCAAAAAACAAAACACACAAACAAAACACAACAACAAAACAACAACAACTGACAACAACAACAACAACAACAACAAAACCCCAGTAATTTATAGCCAGAAATGCAAACACGTCGAAAGCACCGCCAGTGCCATATATTCACAGAAACGGTTGTCTCGGGCCTTACTGCATGGTCTTTCAGTCACCGAGACCCGCACTTGTGACCCGACCTTCACGGGCACACACAAAGCTGTGGAAACAGCCGATTCGATCATACCTCGATCATGCGTATTTCGTCATTGTTCCTTTGAAACCTTAGCAAAGTCACAACAGCTTAACACCTGCCAGAAGACACGTCCGCTGCGACAAAACGGTTGGGTATGATCGCTGGCACACTGCCACAGTACAGGCACGGTTTAATACACGCCATAGGCTTAGCAAAGCCTGCAAATCTGACCCGAGATTTTATTTTTCTTCTTTCTCTTACGGCACGTTAGGTGAGTTGACTCAGTTTACTTCGACCCTTTTACCTGGGGAGGTCGTTGCATAATCACGCACGCTTCTTGACGCTTGTGTGTGTATAATCTATTAACCCATATAACTCAGTTCAGTGTGGCATAAATCTGAGAATCTAGATACATATCAGCTCATGCGCTTTGCAAAGGGTATTCTCAGTGCACACTTACACTAAAGAATCAATCTTGCGAATAAACAAATAAAGAAACACAGAAAGAGAGTGACACTAAGACCCCCTCACCTCTCCCCCCCCCCCCCCACCACCACACCCACAGTAGTAGCTTCTAAAGACAGACGGACGGACGGTTGGAGTGACAGACAGACCAGACACACATGTAACGCTGACTGAAACTGAGATTCCCCCATCCGTTGCCACGCTGAGGGGCTTGCTAATAACTCAATAAGAAAGAACACCAGTGGTCACCAGTTCTATCCCCCCCCCCTCCTCACCCCCACCACCTCCACCCAGCCCCCAACCACCTACTAATTGCCCAGCCACCTACTAATTGCCCAACCACCTACTAAATGCAGCCTATTGTACTGAGTCACTGTGACATCTTTACTGCCAGCGTAGGGGAGCACGGACGAAGTTGGGTCTATGCGAAGTGAGGCGATCAGTTGTGAATTCTCCTTCCCCCGAACTTAAAACAAAACTCACGTCCTTATCAGTCCGTACGCATTGCCCGCTACATACTGGCGACTAAACTATGCTCGATGGTCTTTGAACCCGCGGTTACCCCCGAACAACCGGAGACGTTAAAATGACACGTAGGCCAAAGTGAATACATGTATTTCGCTCGTGAGCGCATGTATAAGCTTAGGTGTGCAGACTCGGTTAGCGAGAGTTCCGCTGCGCGTGTCTTCAGTAGTTAATAACTACATGTAACTAGTGCGTGACAGGTAGGACACGTGCAAACTAAGTATCAACATTTTAACCCTACAGGAGCAATTAAAACACACATAAGTCACGTTTAAGTTACTCAACGACTGGATTTTCGAGTTCGGATCATAACGCGTTTGGAAATCATGTTTCCCAGCCTCTCTCCATTCCCCCCTCCGCCCTCTCTCCCCCCCTGTTCTCTCTACCCCCGGGCCACCTCCTTACATGGCTCTGTATCCACAACTGATAAAGAACAAAGCAATTCACGTTTCAAGAATGACAATTCAGTTTTATGAACGACAGACGCCGTCACCTCTTGATAACAAACAAATAAACAACAACAACAGCAACAAACAACAACAACACACCAACAACAGCAATAACAACAACGACGATCTCACCGTGACCGGCTGGACGAGAAAGATGGCGAGCACGGTGCCCACGGCCTGTTCTTTCTTCATCTCGATACACTTGACAGGTAGGCGATCTGTCTCACTTGCACGATGGATGCAGCGCCGTCTAAAACACGAAATACAAGAGGCAAGTATGATTAATATGTAACGAATGCGGTCTTTGGTATTACTATTAATAATATTATTGCACCAACTGGTTTCATTAAGTGACGGCTGTTGGTGTAACAGCCGGCACAAACCACACGATTCAATGAAGGTCGGAGTGACGGTTGATGATGATTAGCTCGGGGGGGGGGGGGGGGGGGGGAGGGGGGGGATGACCGTGCGCCTGTTCAGGAAACGACCTTCAAATCGTTGCCTGCAATGCCAGTGACTGTCACCATTTTAAGTCGGTGGCCCTCCCTTTCCGCCACCAGTTCACTTCAGTTTACACACACACACACACACACACACACACACACACACACACACACACACACACACACACACACGCACGCACGCACGCAAACACACACACACACACATACACACACACACACACACACACACACACACACACACACACACACACACAACCCGACAATTCCCAAGGAAAGGGGAAAAGGGGGGGGGGAGCGGTGGCGAACCCCCGCTGTGCCTACTTTACGTAGTTACTTGTGCTGAATTTTGTTTTTTTGTTTTTTTTGTTTGCTGTCCCAACTCTTTGCCAGCTCCAGTGGTGTTCCTCCCAGGTCATGGGTGGAATCCACGGAGGACTCGGAAGCCGGGACAATTTTTATTATGCATGATGATGGAGATGAGGATGATAATGTAATCATCCACATCATACGACGTGTCATACTAAGGGAAGCACCCCCAAAGTCGCAACCGTGAAGTGGGTGAAACTCGGCTGTGTGGCAACAGCCTCCCCATTTTTATTATGCATGATGATGGAGATGAGGGTGATAGTAAGATGATGCTATGGAGGTCCATGTGGTTTGGGACTGCGGGACAGGGCCGCATTCCACGCTTCCTGTCATAAATATCCCGGCATTAACCAGGCCCGGGAACTACGGCACCTGTGGTGCCGGCCGTGTAATCATCCACATCATATGACGTGTCATACTAAGGGAAGCACCCCCAAAGTCGCACCCGTGAAGTGGGTGAATCTCGGCTGTGTGGCAACAGCCTCCCCATCGGGCCCATAGCACACCCGCTCTGGGTAGGAGCCGACCTAGGTAGGAAAAATCCCGCTTGTCTCGGCT
This sequence comes from Batillaria attramentaria, assembly GCA_018292915.2. Lineage (NCBI taxonomy): Eukaryota > Metazoa > Mollusca > Gastropoda > Batillariidae > Batillaria > Batillaria attramentaria. The sequence goes on along the minus strand of JACVVK020000001.1, from coordinate 3,248,445 downwards.
GGGACTCGAACCCGGGTCTCCCGGTCCATGGTCCGAAGTGCTAACCACTACACTACGGGGGCCGGTACTTGTGCTGAAATTTAGTTATAGCTGCTACGCTTTGGCCAAAAGTATAACAGCGACCATTTCAGCGTTTGTTGGCTAACACTATACCGTGACAAACCGGCTACAGCAACCGTGTCAGGGTTGTGGTTTTAAGTACAGCAACGCCATACAACGCCACATAATGGATTTGGAGTAGGAAAAAGTGCCGGGAAGCGGCATCGGCATTCTTCAAAATTTTAGTGAAACAGATTTTTGCTCTCTTCCGACTGACATTGTGAGGATGTTTTTTGACTAAATAAAAAATTGAAAGAACGGGGCTAAGCCAACAAGTTCGACCGGAACATGAAAATGTTCCCACCAGAGAACATACCAGTCTCCTCACCAAATACTCTAGCTCGGTACACACAGGCTGTACCCTTCCTCTCTACCAACCTCCACTCGAAGCAGTTGGGACCCGTCACTTCTGCTGTAACACACACACACACACACACACACACACACACACACACACACACACACACACACACACACACACACACACACACAGAGAGAGAGAGAGAGAGAGAGAGATTCATCAGAACTGACTCAGCAGCGTACGCGTCAGCCTACCATTTGGCAAAACGGCCTAAGCCCCATAGATTAGAGATGAAGTTAGACCCTTTTGCTTACAAAAGGTAAAAAAAAAAAAAAAAAAAAAGATAACGTGTCCGCTGTCATTTTCTCTATCCGCGGCAGCCGAATCATGCATCGCGACGGGAACCAGGGAACAAGAGAAATCAAATACTACGGATGTTATATGCTGGAATGGAAAGGGCGTGCCGTTTCATTTGGCATCGGCATCAGTCTACGATGTCGCATGGCCAGATCGGCTAGCTCTGATACACGACACAGGTATGGTGGCTATAGCCACGAATGACTGGCCTGGACAGTCAAGAATCCTCACGCCATACAAGCATCCTCGCTTCCTAAGTCTGTCACACACACACACACACACACACACACACACACACACACACACACACACACACACACACACACACGCACACACACACACGCACGCACGCACACAGAGTTGTAAGCTATGTTGATTGTTTTGTCGGGTTGCAATGCATGCAGCAGAAGTATCCTAGCCATCAAGGCTACCATAGCACCAAGTTCGTACACTTGCAAACTGATTTGAGATCTAGACTAACTTACTCACTAACGAACAATTCTGTGAATGTTAACTCATGTAACTGCTGTTGCTGATGCTGTCTCTGTCTCTCTCGTTCCCGCGTGGTTTACAGCTTGTACGTGACTGTGACAGACCTGACAGAATAGGCATTTCGGAAGTCTGTTTGCCAGTAGTTCACTGAGTGGTTTGTCAGCTGTTTCCTGTTCAAGCTCTCGTCGATTTTTCTTTTTAAAGCAAAGCCGTTCTTAAGTTTCGTCTATCACATTATGTGGTTTATCACTGTATTATGCTAAACAACAAAACAAAACGAAACAACAAAACAAAAAGCACAAAAGCTCTAGCTTATCCCTGATGTAACAGAATGTATTGTACAGTCAATCTGATAATGAGATTACTTTCATACGTAATAATCTGATAATGAGATTACTTTCATACGTAATAATCTGATAATGAGATTACTTTCATACGTAGCGATGAGGTACTGACACACCAAGCACCGCTGAGCACCGATAAACTCAGTTATAAAACAAACATCACTAACTAGATGCTCCGGCCAATAAATTTGAAACGAGTGACAGCATGTGTAACTGGCCGAGGTTGCGAGCTAAGTTTCAAGCAGATGAACTGAAACAAAACGTGCCGGGCCGGCGACGGGCGGTTACGTTTTCAATTTCTAGACTCAGTGACACAGTCCGTGTCAGTGAGAACATAAGTTACGGGGCACTACTTACGTTTCTGTTACGTGCAGTTTCAGGCGTTCCAGACAGCGATCGAACGCCCAAGGAGATTATGAATGAACACTTGTGTCCTCTTGATAATTCTCTTCGGAAATGTTCTCATTCACCATACAACATCCTCTCCAATACTTCGTCTTCTTGTTCCCTCCACTTTATGTTTTCTGCTCATGTCGTCTGCTACGCTGGAAGTCTCAAAGAGAAAAGGCGGCGGCTGGCGTCTGCTCAGTCGCCATGCGAAGACGGGAAATGACTTTGCCCACTGCAGTACAGCACCGTAACCTCTAGAGAGAAAAAAAAGTACGGTAAGTCAGGTTCACTTCGACAGATATCTTGAAGCAGATAACAGCGCTGCCAAATCCGTTTGCACCGTTCACAGCCGGACTAGCGGGCGTTGCTTTTCTCGACCTTGCTTGGCTCACTAGGACAAGTGTTTTGGTCGGGTCCGACCGAGACTGGATTATCTATTTCTGACGTCACAGTCGCAAGTCCTTTGGAGTGCGCGCGAACCTGTTATGCGTGCACGCCGCGGTCCCAGGCAAAGACTGGGCAGAGAGAACACGACATGCCAATGAGCTGCGCGTTCAGTCATGAGTGCAAACAGACCTTAATCGTTAATTGCTGGCATGCAGGCGGTCGATAAATATAGCTTAATTATGCAAGGTATAGAAATCGATCATGCCAGTCAGTTTGGCGGAGAGTATTGTGCACTCAGTGTAGCCACTGAAGCGGCAGTTCAGTGTCATGTTAATTGAAACAGTTTGCAAACCTTGCGAGACCGACTGATTAGAAATTAGGAGTCAAACACTGAACTGCATAAATGTAAAACTACACATGAATGATATCAGTAATATCAGTAAAATCGTGCTGTGTCCGCACGGTGAGACCATCGGCGCCAGTACTGACAGACCATTTCAGTGAAGCAGTCTGTCAACTAGAAGGGGGGGGGGGGGGGTGTTTGTGACGTTAACGCCTTTTCCACCACGTAAGGGTGATATGAAAGACGGGGCAACGAGAAAAAGGCCAGCACAAATATTTGGCCCAAGCCGGGGTTCGAACTCACGACCCCAGCATTGAGAGTCCAACGCTCTACCATTCAGCCACCCTGACTCCCCCTGTCAACAAGAACTCAGCTAAAACCACCACACCTAACACACAAACCGCGCGCACACACACGCACACACACACGCACGCACACACTGACAAACTCAGTGACACACTTCCTCGCCCCCCCCCCCCCCACACACACACACACACTGTGACACACACACACACACACACACACACACACACACACACACACACACACACACACACACTGCACACACGACGGTCACAGAACCGAGACTGCAAAACGAACGAATATCTTGACGGATAAGTCGGAGCTATGCAGAATGGGTGTGTGCTGTGAGACGGGTGGAGGTCGTTCGCCAGAGGTCGTTAGAGAAGAACCTTGTCGGTGTCTAGGCTGTTCGCATCGACCGAGGTGAAAATGTCAGCGAAGGGAGCTAACTTATTTGAGTGACTCTTGAAACGGCAGAGGTGCCTTCCCTTCGTGCATATTGGCAATCAGGCATAGAAATTCTGTGACGTCACTGAGTGCTCTGAGAAAACAAAAACAAGAAGCCAGTGACTGACCGACAGTCAGTATGGACAGGGGTTGGGGTAGGGTTGGGTGTTTGGGAGTTTAACGTCCTTTTCCACCATGTGTGGGTAATATCAAAGACGGGGCAACGAGAAAAAGGCCGGCCAGCACAAATATTTGGCCCTAGCCGGGATTCGAACTCACGACCCGAGCACTGAAAGTCCAACGCTCTACCATTCGGCTTTCCCGGCTCCCCCAGTATGGACAGTAATAGTTTTCAAGTTTCAAGCATTTCTACACAGATGCTGGTATAAAGGTTAAACTGACGGGCCTGCTTTTCGCAAGTTATGACTTTAACATTTGAATCAGACAAGTCACTACTTTTTGTCAGGAGACAAAAAACAAACAAACAAACAAAAACAGCTGCGGTGAGGGCAGATAAACTGGGGTCGACTAAAGTTTGGACAGAGTTTTCCACAAAAGTTTGGTTTAAACAAACTGTACACAGTACACAGCACGAGCACACAAGGTGTGGTGTGCGTGTATTCACCTGTAAGGCACGATTCAAGGCTAAGACGTACACTGACAGGTTTATAAGCTCACACACACACACACACACACACACACACACACACACACACACACACACACACACACACACACACACACACACACACACACACACACACACACACACCTTTTAAACTTAGGCAGTGTTTTGACACAGTGAAAGTTTTCTCTTTGTCAACAGTCGTGAAGGAACCTCGGCAACACTCCAACAAGGAATAAGACTGTTATTTGACAAAACACACCAGATAAAGGGAAGCGGGGGGTACCTTTAGAGGTATTTAAACAAACCTGAGAAACTGTTACTTCAACCTGAGACGTCTTTTGAGCCTCTGGTTCGTTCTACAAACATGTGAGTGCTGGTGTAAAATTTACAAATACTCCAATCTATTTTCTCTCCTCGGCCAGTGTAACATACAGGGCAGTGTGGGCGCACAAAGGAGTAACTTTGAGGCAGTCGATCTGGGAGATTGCAGCATGAAGAAATTAGGCTGGTGTTCGCACGGACACACGCACGCAGGCACGCATGCACGCAAGCAGGCAGGCAGGCAGGCACGCAGGCACACACGCACGCACAGTTACTTTGCCTGTATCAGCAATATCTACTGAGCGGGGTGGAGTGGGTGTTTGGGGGTTTAACGTCCTTTTTCACCGCATACGAGTGATATCAAAGACGGGACAACGAGTAGAAAGCCAATACAAATACTTGGCTCTTAACCGGGATTCGAACTCACGACCCGAGCAATGTCTAGCGAGAATTGTGGATATGGAAACTACATCGAGCAGCGCAGAAAGAAAACGCTTATTTGCTGTGATCTGGAAGAGAGGCATAAATACCATGGGTTTGGAAGGCTCTTAGACTCTTTTTGCAGATGACAATATCTGTCCCTCGGATGCCCTAGATAACCCTGTATCAACAATGTCTACCGAGAGGGGTGGAGTGGGTATGTTCGCACGGACACACGCACGCAGGCACGCAGGCAGGCAGGCAGGCACGCAGGCACACACGCACGCACAGTTACTTTGCCTGTATCAACAATATCTTCTGAGAGGGGTGGAGTGGGTATTTGGGGGTTTTCCTCCGCATCTGAGTGATATCACAGACGTGACAACGGGTAGAAAGCCGCCGGTACAAATGCTTGGCTCTTAACCGGGATTCGAACTCACGACCCGAGCAATGTCTATCGAGAAATGTGGATATGGAAACTACATCGAGCACGCAGAAAGAAAACGCTTATTTGCTGTGATCCGGGAGAGAGGCATAAATACCATGGGTTTGGAAGGCTCTTTCTGCAGATGTCCCTCGGATAATATGCCCTAGATAACCCATCTGTATTGTTCATGTGCCCGTCCGTCTGCAATATTTGCATTCCAACTTCACATCTGTAATGAGCGAGGCGTGACTCGACGAATAAACAGACGACACTTGCCAGTCTCTTCTCCAAAAGGGACATTTTTGCAAACATTACGCCCCAAAATCATGACTATACGAACTCATGTCAACTCATCGTTGCTTCGCGAAACAGAGGGATGGGAGAAAAATTGGATTTGGACGGGAGTGTTTCGTTGTCACGCAGTAGGTGGTCACTGATTCTTTGCATGGGCGTCAGAAAGTGTCAAGACCTGAAGCAAAACAACTACCTTGGCTAGTTCTACATCATAAAGAACAGAGTTACAGATTAGAAAGCGGATAATAAAATGTGACATTTCGCTATTTTTCTCTCTCTGTGCACGGACGGAGCAAGTTCGCGTGTCGAAATCTTTAAGAGCACTCGCGAAAATGTTTGGATCGCATTTTGGCAACGCTTCGTTTGACCATACACAGGTAAGGAAATATTGTGGATTTGAGTTTCACATGATATCTGCAGAATGTTCTCTGATAATCTAGAAACTGTGTGGGCTGAGCTCATACCGAACATACGTTTAGAAGTTTGCAATATTTATGTATACTGGTGGTGCTGTTCTTTGATATCAAACTAGCATCCAAGCTTTTCCAATTATTTTCATATTTCTTGACGGCTGACTCTTTTTTGTTCTCATAGGATTCAGTACTCAGAAACGTGAACTTTCTGTAACTGTATTAATCAAAACTACAAAGTATTGTGTTTAAGCCATCTCTTTGAAGCTTATATAGACAGTCTTTACAAGCTAATAGTTAAGAGTTCAAGTTTCATGCGTGCTTTTAAAAATTGGGCGTCTGTGTTGTTTGTTGCACCTCGGTCGATCAGCCCTTGCCATGTTAACCGTGAAAGTTTGCTGCCTGATCCTCTTCGGAGCCTCTGTAAGATTTCTTTCTTCATTTCGTTTGTCCTTTTCGGTTCTTTTTTTCTTTTCTCCCCCCCTCCTCCTTTTTTTTACCTGGAGATTGATGGATTGATTGATTGTAATACAGGTGTATATTGTAATGATACTTCGCGCAAAACTCGCTTTGCAGTAGCGAGTACAAACCATAGTGGGAGAAGAGTAATTTGATTTTTAAAAAAATGTGAATCCAAACTGGCACGTTCTGCAGAAACAGAAAACTGAATTTAAAAATAAAAAGAGATCTCCATAACGGTAGTATTGTTTTAAAGAAGGGATATTTTGTTGAAGCGGTGACATGAAACTGCGTCGAGGAGACGGACTTACAAATGCAGTATGATTCATTGTTTCAGATGGCGGTTGCGCAGATCGTCTGTGAGTAATTAAATACTTTTCTCTAACTGTGCGTAATTAGAGTAAAAAGGTATTGCCATCTATTGAATGCAGAATTTTTTTTCCAGAAGAAAATTTTGTTAACAATCTCTACTAACTGCACACATCTCTTGTCGAAGAGGTTGCTAAATACGTGTACTACTTTTAACATTTTTCAAAGACAGCACCTTCTCTGGCCTTATTTGCAGGGTTCCCCCGCTGTAAAACAGATACTTTTATAATGGAGTTTAACTATGCAAGTAACGGCCCTGACGTTTACGACCTGTTTGCGACATCACGAAGATCAACTTGCGGCAAACAAGCAGGCACCGTCACCGGAACCGGAACTTACGCAGATCCCTACGTCATCAGAGTAGATCTAAACGGCGGAGTGAGCGCACAGTCACCAGACTGTGGGGTTGCAGTAAGTCCTTCTTTTTAAAACTGCATGCTTGTCCAACAACAGCAACAACAGCAGCAACAACAGTAAAACAAACCAACAAAGAAGCAAAGACAGGGGACTGGGCATAGTGGCGCCCGCAACGGAAAATTATGTTTCGTGACATCTCTTTCATTATGTGTGATAGAACTGTATAGTAAGTTTGCAAAAAAAAAAAATAAATAAATAAATAAATAAAAAAAAATCCAGGCGTAAATGGGTATCCATCTTTTGGGTTTCTTATGGCATGAGTTGGTTTATGTGAGAGCAGCAAACGGGACCAACTGAGTACACCCTGTCGGTGACAACAGCCTTTTCCTCTGAAGGAACCACAGCAGACGATACCCAGTACACGATCGACTGTGACTTTGTCATACCCACAACAGCTCCATCCACTGGCATCGTAAGTTCTCGAACAAACCTCGAGTCTCACTGAGCGCAGCACTTTAGACGAACACAGGACGTTGTTCTTAGCACTTAGAACAAAAATGCCGGTGCTCATGTACGGTGTACATTAAGACATATATAAGGCATATCACTCAAAACTTGCACTAGAAGTAGTTGATTTGGATCCCATTCACAATTCTTCAACAGTCAAATCGAATATAATGAAATAAATGTCAATCAGCTATTATGAATTATGAATATGACAAAAGACACCAAATCAATGAAACTTGTAGAAAACATTTTACACAAGTATTTCCCTTCGTCTTGATTTTTGTTACTATCTGTCGTTTTAAAGGTATCCATATTCAGTTACCCCAGCTTCAAAGACAACGCACTGCGTGTGTGTGTGTGCTTAGGGGGAGGGGGGGGGGAGGGTGCGGGCGGAGGGGGGGGGGGCTCTGTGTGTTTGTGACGTACATTTAAGTTTATGTGCCCGATCTTTTGCAGACATCACGTGTAGCAAACTACACCTGCCAAGCACCAGATACGATCATCTTCACTTACGAACAGGCGTCCTCTACTGCCCCTTATGACGTGTACAGCGCCGGCAAACAGGACACGTGTTCTAAATCAGCCAATCAGGGGTCAGGTGCTGGCCAAAGCGGAAACTCATTCGTCCTCGAAATCAACGTAAACGATCCTCTCAACGCATGTGGAGTGGCTGTAAGTTATACGTCCAGATTACGCCGCTTTACACATCTCTTCCACTGAGACTGACTAACTGTGCCAAACAAAGCAAATCTTCCTCGTTTTTTTTTTTTCCTTCTCTCTTTGCTGTATGGAGTGGGTGGGTGGGTGTTTGGGGGGTTTAACGTCCTTTTCCACCACATACGGGTGATATCAAAGACGGGGCAACGATGAAAAAGCACAAATATTATTTTGGCCCCAGCCGGGATACGAACTCACGACCCGAACACTAGAAGTCCAACGCTCTACCATTCGTCCACCCCGGCTCCCCTCTTTGCTGTATTTCTTAGCGCAACGAGTATGAACGCTTTTCTCATGGAGTACTTCTGCGATTTGATTGGATTATACTGGATTTTTGTTTCTTTGATTTTTTGGTTTAGTTTTTTTTTTTTTTTTCGCTGTTCTTCTTTTTAGATGGATGGGCATTATGTGTGAAATAATTCGCATACGAATTAAACAGAAAACAACTTCGATTCATTTGATTATTGTTTTCATGTTTGCAGGCTCTAGGTTCACAGACGTACTCAGTCCTTATTTACGTGCAACAACTGCCTGACATCATAACGAGTTCTGACGTCAGCTATGCACTCACCTGCGACTTTGCGTCATCTTCCAGTCAGGTCATCACCTCCATTGCTCTGCCCGTCAGCAAGTACGCAACACTTGTTTCGTGTGGATTTGTCATGCGGTCATTGTCATGAACAGCAGAGTTACGTACAAAATGATTTGAATGGGCTTTTCCAATGCAAGTTCAGATTGAAATATGTGTATTATCCCAGTTTTGGCAATTTTTGAAGCCCTCTAACTTCCATCCTGCAGATTTTGCCGTTTTATTTGCTTTGCTCGCCTTGAAAGTGTTTGTAGCTCATATGAATTTTTTCTTACCTACTTAGTTTATGGTCCTTTTAGGGAAATTTGGGTCTATCTATTTTTACATTATTCTGGGGAGAGGAAAGACGGAGGACAGGGAGAGAGACCCCCCCCCCACCCCCTCCCAGCTTGGTAGACATTAAACAAGAGAGAAAAACTGGCAGCACATACCACAGCTCGATGTGGGATCGAACTGCGGCGGCCCTTAAGTAACGCACCTGCTAAAATCGGACGCGGTATTTACTGAGTCACTACTTAACCCGTAGGGACTCACAACCTCCAGGTTTTAGCCTCTGTACAGCTCAACTGCCCATGCTATACAGTTCTTCGCCGATACAGCATGCTCCTACGATTTCTGCTGAATTCAACCTTGTGTCTGTCCAGCATACCTGCCCAAGGAACTGCGACCCAGATACAACCATCAGCTTCCCTGTACGTAGTCTCAGCGCCCTCTGGTTCTGTCTTGTCCACTTTCGCCGTCGGCGATCCGATCCAGCTAGCTGCCCAGCTACTTGATGGACGTGAGTATTGTCCACTGTCGTATAGTTATGGTTTTGGCCGGGTACGCCATGAACTGTTTCGTTCAAAATATCGAACGTATGAGTGGAGACTACCAAAATTATTTCGCTTGACAAAAGTTGCGACAGTTGCAGTAGGAACCCCTATCTTGCTGTGGACAGTGCAAATCGCATGCGCAAAACCTGGCATATGCCGATGTAGTTCGGGTAAACCATGAGTGTTCGGGGAAGACACATCCAGGATTACTGGAGACAGGGGCTCCCATGACAAATGCCGACGACGATGATGATGATGATGATGATGGTGGTGGTAAATATTATGACGATGAATATGATGGCAAAGAAGAAGAAAAAGAAGATGATGATGTGATGAAGGTTTTACCTATCTATACTTTTTGTTTTAGCGGCAACGGGGCTGCGGGTAAGAGACTGTACAGCTCGACCCGGCCCTGCTCTGACACCAGTGGTGCAGATACTGAACGGACAAGGGTATATCTGTATATTTATATATGTATATCTAGGTCTGTATATTTATACATGTGGAAAATCCTTAGAGCCATCCGCGAATCTCTTTTTGTTTCCTTTTGTTCAGATTAAGTGCAAGCGATGGAAATAATCATCATTGTCTGTCAGGTGTCGAATTCCTGTTTTAAAATGTGTTGAAAGGCAGACACCCTTCTTGTAAATGGGGGAGCCGGGGTGGCCGAATGATAGAGCGTTGGACTTTCAATGCTCGGGTCGTGAGTTCGAATCCCGCCGGCTGGGGCCAAATATTTGTGCTGGCCATTTTTTCTCGTTGCCCCGTCTTTGATATCACCCTTATGTGGTGGAGAAGGACGTTAAACTCCCAAACACCCACCCGTACCCACCCTTCTTGTAAATGAAGGGTGCTTGAGTGGAGAGAAAGGTGCATCCTATTCCTAGTCATGAAACACAGTAGTCATTTGACTGAAGCTTTGTGCTGCGCAACAGCGGTCATTAATCGTTTCACTTCCCTTCAGTACACCTGATAATTTGTCCCCCCCAAAAAAATCTTTTATTGTGTTTTTGTCGTACAGTACAATACAAACCGGGTTTCTGGGTATGCGTCAGTACATCAGTGCCGGGTGTAGACTATACGTTAGTATATAAGTAAATAATAATAATAATAATGAATAGTACTTGTTTAGCGCTTAATCTCGCAGGAAAGCAACTCATAGCGCTAAGCGCTAAGGCACAGTACAATACAGAACAATATGATACAGTACAAAACAGACTACTATGCGTACAACGAGTAAGCAGAACAGAACAGAAGTTGGAAAAAGCATAATAATAATAATAATAATAATAATAAAGGATTGACAAAGCATACGCTAGTGCTACTTCGAGTCGTATGCGGCTACTACTCATGATAGAGTTTTCAACTGCAGGCTTTATCCATCACCCACCCACTGAATGGGTGTTTTGAGATGCTACCTTCGGGGAGAAGGTGGAGATGTATCAAAACGAAAACAGTACGTTTTAGGAAATCATTCATTCCATCCTCTGTCATTGCCCTAAATGACTGCCTTAGTCAGGATCAAAGTGTAATGAAAAACGATAGACTGGTGTGGAAGCACTCCAGTTTAACTCTTTACTTACCGGGTAATAGTATCAATGACTGAGTGTGTGAATGTGTATATGTATTTATATGGTATGTTTGTGTATATCAATTGTGTTTTATTATCAAGAGGAGCAAAGCAAATTCTTCTTAATTGTAACTAAGAAGCAATAAATCTATCTTATCTTATCTTATCTTATCTTATGCAAATACTACGTGCATTTACCTGTGAGTATCTATACACAGTAGATATAGAATCGTTCTGTATGTGTACATGCATGCTGGGTATTATTTTTCATACCCGGCTTACAGTTTTGGCTGGGACGGGTACACACCTGACCAAAAAAAGAAAGAAAAAAAAAAAGGTAGCGTGCCCGAACCAAAAGAAGCGAGCCATTGTACCCGGACACTTAAATAATTTCATCCCCATGTTATAGTGTGCACAAGCTTGCTGTCCTCAGTCCTCCACATGTCCAGTATTTTTCTTAGATATGTGCGTATGGTTTCTATTTGCCTCAATGGCCTATGACTGTGGCGGTACTATACTCATATTTCAAGTTATTTCGGTGTGCTTGTAACACATGCACAGTGTTCTCGTCCTTGTCATTGTATAGTTTATATATACCAAAAACAGAATTAAAAAAAAGAAAAGAAAAGAAAAAGTAATTTCATCACTGTAAGTATTATTTCAATGCATTCGACGATTTGCAGGTGTACGACTGAAAACGGCCTTGTTCCCCCATTCGTGGGTGAGAATCCCTCCGGTTCTCAAGCCTACACGGGCAGCTTTCAGGGATTCAAGTTCTCTGGCTTCGACACCGTGTACTTCGAATGTGTGGCCGACTTCTGTTATGTCGAAAACGATTTGACTTGTCTCGGGGTATGTCTTCCAGTTGGATTATGCTGAAGCTTTCAGCGTGGAACGTTTGTTCAGAAATTACGTCCGAAGATACGTCAGAAATTACGTCAGAAATAACGTCAGAAATTACGTCAGAAATTACGTCACTTCAGCATTCTTGGACTTACGTCAGTTCATATGGAATATGATCTAGCGTTTGTAACGTTTATGAGATAAAAGTTCCACTACTGTCCCAAAACAAACATTAAAGGAAACACGTAAAATGTTCAACACGTTTGTAAGTCTGCTTCGTGCATTCTGGTCCTACCAATAGACTGTATACTAACACTGAAGCAGGCCTCGATTCAGTGAATTTAAAAAGAATGAATTTGTAGAAATGAAAATGGCAGACGACTGGACTTGAAAATGGAATATATATATAACACAGGTTTTTCTTGTTGCTTTTCTTTTCGGTTTGAAACAAAAATTTCAGAAGAAAATATGCACCTGAACGGGAATGGGGAAGCATATATGAGTAAGTGTATGAATGAATGAATGAATGAATGAATCCATCCGTCCATCCATCCATTAATGTTTCAGACTCATTGCTCTGGTGTTGGGAGACGCAAGCGTGAGATCACAAACAGCACAAATAAAACACTACATGCCACTACGATTTCTGCTTACGTCATCGTTCGTGCTGAAATTCCTACAAATCTGACAGGTAAGACTATTTATCTTCCTCAGTGTGTGATCTACATGCTCGTCTGAAAAACTTCTTAGCGTGTGCTACATACAAAGTTACCAAGAGATCTATTGTCACTGGTCAAGTGTTGTGTTTACTTTAATTCAGGTACAAGTTTCAGATTTGACCTAGAATTACTTGTATAAAGTGAACATTACGCTACATTATGTGACTGGTGAAAGTCTTTTTGCGTTAAGGACAGTGTGTGTGTGTGTGTGTGTGTGTGTGTGTGTGTGTGTGTGTGTGTGTGTGTGTGTGTGTGTGTGTGTGTGTGTGTGTGTGTCTGTGTGTGTGTGTGTGTGTGTGTGTGTGTGTGTGTGTGTGTGTGTGTGTGTGTGTGTGTGTGTGTGTGTGTGTGTGTGTGTGTGTGTGTGTGTGTCTGTGTCAAAGTTGACCACGACAGCCATTATTGCAAGCAGTCTCATCGTTTCCAGCCATTTACACATTGCTTCCCTTCTAGGTGCCATCACCACAAGAAACACCTCGCAACACGAAAGCTCCAGGCACTGGAATCGTGACGTCATCATTGTGGTGGCCTCCCTCGGTTCCATGTGCCTTTTGGCTCTGCTCTTGGCGATTGTCCTCGGCATCAAGGTCGTTACCTTGACATCGATGACGCCACAGGACGAGAGGTCGTTTGCTGCCAAGACGGAGGCAGACACCTCGACAGGAGTCTACAACAGATGCCACGGTGAAAGAGGCTTGCACTATTGAGGATGGGGACAGTGAAGGAGCGGCCCGATGTGTTTCACTAGAAAGGAAAGACATGAAGGGTTTACTGCCTGTTTGTGCAGAAATATTTCCCAGTTATTAGTCAGCGTGCTTTTCAAGATTCAAGGTCCAAGATATTTTATTACCCACATGTGGGCAAAGAACACAAATACGCAGGGTCTCAGAATGCCTATATATTTTCCTGTTAGCCGCAGGCATCATAGTCACCTCCAAAAATCAGTGCTTCAATCTAGAAACAATTACTACCATTAAAAGGCACGCACCTGACAGGGGTTTACAAAAATTTGAATGTCTCCTTTCCGCTCAGGCCTCACTGGATTAATGCACGCCTACTTTCTCTTTAGGCCAGAGAGGCAGTTCACACAAATCCGCTTGCCTCACTTGTGTCCCACCTCGGTGCAAGAGATATGAGATGATCAGTAAGGCCTTTTGATGCAGGTAGATGCAAATAATGTATAGTACCTTCCATGCTTTATCCCAAAGACCCAAACTTCGCAGATACAGAAGTAGTACCAACCTGTACAAGTAAAGTGCGAACTTAAATATACTATGTGTCCTCTTTTTTTGAGTGGGGTTGTGGGGGTGGGGGGTGGGGGGGATCTATGATTGCAGATGTATGCGAATTAAAAATCGAACAGTGACTTAAGGCAGTCAGTCACGAATTGATTGATTCTGAACTCATCCCAACAACGCTGTGCACATTTCCATGTGAGAGGCACGCACACAGATAATACTATTGTAAATGTACAAAAGTGGAGTCAAGTGTTTTATGTAATATGTGTGTGTGTGTGTGTGTGTGTGTGTGTGTGTGTGTGTGTGTGTGTGTGTGTGTGTGTGTGTGTGTGTGTGTGTGTGTGTGTGTGTGTGTGTGATGTGTGTGTGTGTGTGTGTGTGTGTGTGTGTGTGTGTGTGTGTGTGTGTGTGTGTTGCCGTATGTGATTCAAAAACTTGCTGCACCAGATGTGCGCGCAGTGTCATTGCATGCAGGTATAGTGTGGAAATGCAGTCATGAAAGCCATAAAATCACAAGTTACTGTATGCATTCTGCAGTTAGTTTTGTCTCTGGTTGTTGACAATGCAAAATCCGACATGTTTGTGTATGTATTTTGTACGTAGGATGCAGGGGAGTGGGCTTGTTCTTTGGTGTTTACCAAACGTAGAAGATAATTGGGAGATGGACCTGTCAGCTCTGAACCCATGCACGGAGGGGTGGATGGACGTTTTTCGCTGCACGCTTCATGTGTAGCAGAAGAAAAGATAACGCACCTACAACGTTTAACTCATCCGTGACGGGACACTTCGACCAAAGGTTCAGCGATGCATCGCCCATAGTCCCCCCCCCCCCCAAAAAAAAAAACAAACAAAAAAACAAACAAACAAACAAACAAACAAAAAAAACAAAAAAACAACAACAACAACAACAAAACCAAAAAAAACACCCCCCCCCCAAAAAAAAAAAAAAAAAAACCAACAGCGGGGTGGGGGGGGGAGACTGCAGGAAGAGTGCCAGCCCTGCATATCCCCTCAGTAACCCAATGTTACTTAAGCAAACAATGTTACTTGGGTGTGGTCCACCCCGCTGTTGGTTTTTTTTTTTAAGTGGTCCGGCCATGGCCGGAGTGGCCGGTAGGGCTGCTACGGCCCTGTATTCAGATATACATGCATTACCGGGGCTACTGTACAAAAAAAGCCAAAACAAACAAACAAACAAACAAACCCCGCATGTTGTTCATTGCACATTCCATACCGCGCACGGGTATACCACCACGTTTTTGACACTTTTCGGTTTTGGCCCTGTATGCAAAAATCAGGCAAGATTAACGGTTCCTCGAGAACTCTTATCGCAGCAGACAAGAGTATCATCAAAGCGCAACACTCGCGCTAAAACATATTTAAATCCATGCAGAAATTAATTACGATTTTTTTTTTAGTGAGGCCACCGCTGAACAACCCCAACTTACTTGGTAGGAATTGAGTTAACCTGCTTACACAGAGCACGGTAAGTTAAATGTTTATGAAGATAAGAAGCACCCTCCACTACAAAACAACAAGCACGGGGCAAACGACGCCACACGGTAGCACCGGCTGTGTACACAATTCCGGTTTAGCGGTATATCATGAGAAATAAAGTTGTCAGACCAGGTTTAGAAAACAATCACATTCGTCATGTATAACTGACAACAGCTTATCCCATTCTCAATCCTTTTTCTGTTTTTTTTGTGGTTTTTTTTTTTGTTCGTTCATAACTACTATTTGTTTGCCTTTGAGCACATACTGCAGGCTAGTCAGTATTTGCTTGAGGATAACGAAAGGAACACTGCCTGATAGTATACATCTCAACGCGAGCAAGAGACTTGGAGGGAAAATACGACAGGATGGCGTTGACGGCACAAAACATGGTCATGTTGAGGAAAGTTCACTGTGTTATCGGCGGATTCTGCATTTCCTTCGCAGCCGGTCAGTTTCTGTTGTTAGGTGAGTGATGTCCAGATTGGCACTGCTGGTCAGTTTCTGTTGTTAGGTGAGTGATGTCACTGCTGGCCTTGTGAACGATGTCTAGCACAGTATTCATGGTCAATTTCCAGCATGGTTAAAGGCTTGTATTGCGGAAGGATGATGATGATGATGATGATGGCGGCGATGACGATCATGGTGATGAAGATGATGATGTTGATGATGATGGTGGCGATGACGATCATGATGATGATGAAACGTTTATTAGAATGATACTTGTAAAATGGGGTAAAATGGAGTATGTCGATTTTCGTTACACGAGCTTTGTAAGTGAAATTAATTTTATGTATTTCATGACTTTTTCGTGCATATAAACTTTTGAAGGTATTATTATGTGTCTGTTGTATTGTGCGTTTGTTGGAGGGATGGGGGTGGGCTAAGGTACGCTATAAGACAAAAGTGCTTGCTGATTATTTTTTTCTTGAAAATAACCTGTTTCGCATCTGGTTTATCAAGTGTTACTACTATTTCAGGTAATGTCAGATCCGCTTCCTTCACTTTAAGACATCTCTTGGTTATGTTTCCCAGTATGTAAATCGTCAGTTAAGAATCGTTATTTTTATCTAACTGGGTGCATAATTTTCAGATTGTCAAGTGTCATGCTTGCCTGACTAAATGAAGGGGGGGGGGGGGGAGAAAAGAAAGAAACCCTGATTGATTCCAACCAATTTTCAGGAAATTTTGGCACCTATGTGGAATCATACATGACGGAGAGAGTGAACTTTCGGCCTAAAAGTAAGTGGTTTATCTCGGCTGTGATTGGCTGTAACCTGGCTGCTGCCTCCGTCATGATGTTCGTGGGCGGATTCCTTGAACGAAGACTGGGAACGTCTTGGGCCACGTTTATAGGATTTGTTAATCTGATGTAATTACTCAACTCTCTCTTTATCTCTCTGTCTGTCTGTCGCCCTCTCTCTGTCGGTCTCCCTCTCTCTGTCTGTCTCTCTCCCTCTCTCTCTGTGTCTCCCTCTCTGTTTGTCTGTCTCCCTCTCTGTCTATCTCTCTCCCTCCCTCTGTCTGTCTGTCTCCCTCTCTGTCGCCCTCTCTATGTCTCCCTGTCTCTGTCTCTCTGTCTCCCTCTCTCTGTCTCCCTCTGTCTGTCTGTCTCCCTCTGTCTGTCAGTCTCCCTCTCTCTGTCTCCCTCTGTCTGTCTGTCTGTCTCCTTCTGTCTGTCGGTCTCCCCGGGGAGCATGGGTGGTCGAATGGTAGAGCGTTGGACTTCTAATGCTCGGGTCGTGAGTTCGATCCCGGCTGGGGCCAAATATTTGTGCTGGCTTTTTCATCGTTGCCCAGTCTTTGATATCACCCTGTGTGGTGGAAAAGGACGTTAAACCCCCAAACACCCACCCATCCCTTGTCGGTCTCCCCCTGTCTGTCTGTCTGTCTCCCTCTGTCTGTCTGTCTGTCTGTCACCCTCGCTCTGTCTGTCTGTCTCCCTCTCTCTGTCTGTCTCCCTCGCTCTGTCTGTCTGTCTCCCTCTCTCTGTCTGTTTCCCTCGCTCTGTCTGTCTCCCAAACTCTGGCTGTCTCCCTCTGTCTGTCTGTCTTCCTCGCTCTGTCTCCCTCTCTGTGTCTGTCGCTCTCTCTCTCTCCAGAAGGTGACACTAGACGGTCTTAATTGTTTTGACAACATAACTGTGTATGTATATTTACCAATACATTACTTTTTTTGCATAACCTTTGTCTAAGACGTTTAAGAGCCTGTGTCTTGAAAAATCAAATGTTCACATGTTGGCCTATGGACATGTTTTCACACACACACACACACACACACACACACACACACACACACACACACACACACACACACACACACACACACACACACACACACACACACACACACACACACACCTGTCCGAATATTATTGTGACGTTAACCTGCAAGTCTGCAGGTCAAAGAACACAAACGCACGAAGCCTCAAAATGCCTATATTCACTGTTAGCCTCAAGCATCATAGTCATCCCTAAAAATGCTTCATTCTAGAAACAAACATTACCGTGCACAGACCATTTAAGGGCACGTACATGACAGGAGTTTATAATAAATAATGTCTCCTTTCCGCTCAGGCCTCACTGGAGTAATGCACGTCTCCTTTCTGTTGAAGCCAGAGAGCCACTCCACCCAAACTCCAATCACATCACCTTTGCCTCTCTTCTGCGCGAGAGGTCCCAGCTTCTATGGCAGCTTGCCTCCTCTTGCTGCCCCCCTGGCATGCACCTTGCCCTACCAATGACAAAAATCACGAAAATCACCACTTTTTTCGTGACAGCAAAAACCACTACAAATTAGCACAAATTAGAGTCCTTCAGACCAGGGACCTACATGTATGTAGGTCCCTGTTCAGACAGACACCAAACCTGACCCCACGCTCAGCTTGTGTCCTTACGCCACATCCACAGAGGTGCACGTGTGCTGTCGTACTGGGTGGTCCAACAGTCAGTGGCAGGCACCATCATCCTGTTCGGAATCTTTCCGGGATTTGGATTTGGTCTTCTATATGGTCTGCCCTTCTCAGCTATGCATAAGGTGAGGAACGTATAAGAACTCAGAAACTCTTCCCTTTATATAAGGCATTTCATACCGCCAACGAGTATCCCACGTTTTTGACTTTTTTTCGGTTTTGGCGCTGTATGCGAAAATCAGGCAAGATTTACGGTTCCTTGAAGGCTCAGGCTGGTGTGTGTGTGTGTGTGTGTGTGTGTGCACGGTGTGTGTGTGTGTGCACGGTGTGTGTGTGTGTGTGTGTGTGTGTGTGTGTGTGTGTTATTTTTAGGTTTTTTTTTATCATATTGATTTACACTTTTCATTGATTTCTACACCGGGATAGCCGAATGGTAGAGCGTCGGACTTTCAATGCTCGGGTCGCGAGTTCCAGGTGACAAATCTGAGCTCGAACCCACGTTTCATCTCCGTGACACCGGTGACGGCGCGGCGGATAAGTCCGACGCGCTACCTGTTAGACCACCGCTCATCCCGAATCGGCTGTTTTACATTTTGTTTCTTGTATACATAGCACACGTTCCACAACCTGGGACTGATGTACGGACTGGCCAGCTCAGGCTACGGCGTTGGAGCCTTTGTTTTCAACCTACTTATTACTGGCTTCACCAATCCATGGAATGAAAAGCCGGACGCAGTCTCCAAAAGCGGAAGGTAGTTATTCGTTTTGTTTTTCTGTGTTTACTAAGTTAACTCAGTTCCTACTAAGTAATAATAATAATAATAATAATGAGCATTTGTCTGGCGCCCAACCCCCTGCTGGAGCTCTGGGCGCCTCACAATAGCAGAGGGGCATTGCATTCATACACATTAAATGCATGTCACATTACATACACATTCATTACATGTTACATACACACAGTCATGATACATCCTAACACGACATAATGATGGTGACAGTGATGGTAGAGTAGTCAGTTTAGTCTATATATACAGCTGGGAAAAAAATGGGATTTTAAAGCGGTCTTAATTAGTCAGCACGGTTAACATGGTAGGTACGTAAAGGACGTGTTGGGTTGTGCACCACTGACCTCGGGGAGCCGGGGTGGCCGAATGGTAGAGCGTTGGACTTCTAATGCTCGGGTCGTGAGTTCGTATCCCGGCTGGAGCCAAATATTTGTGCTGGCTTTTTCATCGTTGCGCCTGCACGCGAAGAATAAACGGAAAACAAATCTTCATCCTGCTTGTGCCATAAACTGATTTGGTTTCTGTGTGCTTTCTGCTTCTTGTCTACACAGGCATTTTTCTCAGCCGCACATCTTGGACCGAGTACCGGTCACGTTCCTGATCCTTGCTGGCATTTACACGGCTTTCCTTCCCATAGCAGTGACTGGCGTCAGGGATCCCCCGCACTCTGATGAACTGAAGATATTGGTACACTTTTGATATATTCACGCTGAAATGACCACTGTTGTATAACTGGTAGTGTGGTAGTCGACAGTATCTTTTTGCGAACGCTTATATCTTATGAGAGAGAGAGAGAGAGAGAGAGAGAGAGAGAGAGAGAGAGAGAGAGAGAGAGAGAACGAACGAACGAACTTTATTTTCGAACGGAAGAGAGAGAGAGAGAGAGAGAGAGAGAGAGAGAGAGAGAGAGAGAGAGAGAGAGAGAGAGTACAAACCTTCAAGAAAAATCCCAAAACCCATTTGTTTGCACCCATGAACACTGTTTAACCTACCTGCATCATGTGTGTCTTTTCGTATGTGTGTGTAGTAGTGACCTTACGATTCTCGTATATTTTTGTATACATTTCTTACTCCTTTTCCACTCGTTGTTTTATTTCATTTTTTGTCTTTTTTAAAAGCTTAAAATTGTTATGCAATGGAAAGTTATAGCGCTTTATGAATATTATCATTATTATCGTTACTATTTTTGTTAAAGTGGGTCATGTGACTCAGAATGCTAGATACCCCGGTAGTATGACCCTTCACATTTTGACAACAATTTTTAACGACGACGGCCCAGAGAAGGCCGTAATTTTGCAGTAATTTCGACGGTTTTGATTCTGCTGACAAAGACAGTAAAAGCCTCGGTTTATCCTAATTCAACAGATCAAAGACCCGGTCAAAAGAAGAGAGAGCCGTCTGGTTGGTAATCCTGGGCTGCCGCCAAGGGATTTGTTCAAGAGCAAGACATTCTACGTGGCATGGCTGTCGGCGTTTCTCATTGGAATGGTGTATTTTCTCGCCACTGGCATGTACAAGGCACGTATCCCGGCTGCATAGCACAACGAGTTAGAAAATAATAATAATAATGAGGATTTTTGTAGCGCCTAATCTCCGAAACCGGGGCTCTAGGCGCTTTACAAATGTATACAAGCGGTGATAAATGAACACATGAATAATTGATAAATAATCAACTAAATAAATACGAATAGAAGCGTACATATATACGTACATACATTACATACATATAGTCAGACATAGTCAGACATACATACAAGCACTGACACCTACATACATACCAGCATCCAATACGCACCTACATACATATACACTGCAAAAAAAAAAACCAACGGGTTGGTGTTGGTAGATCAGACGAAATAATTTTCATGTAAATTAATTTTAGTGGCCAAATTCTTTATCTATAAATGCACACTACGAGAGTCCCGACCAGACTTTATAGTCTTTACAAGACTGGTCAAGCATTAGTATAATACTGGAAAGGCATAGACATGGTATTTCTGGTCAGTATGCAAAGTTTTGTAGGATTTCATTTCCATACAAAGCACTTCTCAGTTGAGGAAGGGACCTTCTATATGACTGGTGTCAAACATCGCAATGCTTAAAAAAAAAGAAAGTAGTTTGTCTATGTGTGCCGGTTTCAGTGTCTGTCTTGTCACAGACAGGGCAGCACAGCTGCTGACATGGCGGATAACCAGCATGAATTTTGTAATGGTTAAGGGCTGGTAGGTTTATTATCCTCCGTCTACCGTGGAATATTAACCCTTACCCTGCTGATAAACCACAGGGTTGTCTGTACATCGTCTCTGCTGCCGATACGGTGTAAGGGAAATAACCCTATTCAAGAAATGTAAAGTCTGAAGTGACTACTTTTCCTTAGGTTAAGGAATTGACCCGGATTCTCAGCCACAAGCTAGCTGGCAACACTCAGTCCTTTGCGAAATGTCTTGACTACCAGCTGCGGTGTAAGGGCTAAGACGGCACACTTTGGGAAAAAGAGACCCCCAAATTGTGAACATTTTGACTAGAGTTCGTAAGTCGAACGTGTAATCGCACGAGTCCAAATTTACCCCAGCAGAGCTAAACGAACCCCACCTCTTTCCTCTACATGTATACACCACCACCCCCATACCGCACCGCCACCACCACCAACAATAATGGCAACAGCAACAACAGCCACAGCAATCCAAAAGCAAAACAAGCGGGGACGGAAAACGGCTAATGTAAAAATGGCTTGAAGTGGCTCCTACTGGTGTGCTGCGGCTTGTTCTTTTTAACCAGTCTTATCACATAGCGGGCAGCGGGTCGTTGGGCTCGGGCTCTTAAGAGTTAAACCAATTACAACAACAACAAAGAACAACAACAAATTCGACAATTTCGGTATACACTTTTTTTCTGGCTCCCAAGGAACTAGGCATGATCAGGATCTCTAACGACATTTACATGGCGGCGCTAGGGGCCACTGGATCGCTGTGTAGCGGCTTTTCACGTCCTGTCTGGGGATTCACAGTGGACAAGATCGGCTTGAAGGTAGGCCAGAGGACAGTTGGTAATTGCTCGGTTGGAGGAGTCGTGGGCGGGAGTCGTCTTGGGTGGGAGTTGTTGAGAGTGGGAGTTGTTGTGGGTGGGAGTCGTCTTGGATGGGAATTGTTCAGGGTGGGAGTTGTCTTGTTTGGGAGTTGTTCTGGGTAGGAGTCGTCTTGAGTGGTAGTTATTCTGAGTGGGAGTCGTCTTGTTTGGGAGTTAATTGTTCTGGGTGAGAGTTGTTCTGGGTAGGAGTCGTCTTGAGTGGTAGTTATTCTGAGTGGGAGTCGTCTTGTTTGGGAGTTAATTGTTCTGGGTGGGAGTTGTTCAGGGTGGGAGACGTCTAGGGCGGGAGTCGTCTTGGCTCGGGTTGAGTTGTTCTTGGTGTTAGTTGTTCTGGATGGGAGTTGTTCTGGGTGGGAGTTGTTCTGGGTGGGAGTTGTTCTTGGTGGGAGTTGTTCTGGGTGGAAGTCGTCTTTGTTGGGAGTTGTTCTGGGTGGGAGTTGTTCTCCGTAGGATTCGTCGTGGGTGGGAGTCGTCTTGGGTTGGAGTTGGTATTGGTGGGAGTTGTTCTGGGTGGGAGTCATCTTGGTTGGGAGGGCTTTTTTTTCTGGGTGGCAGTCTTTGGTGGGAATTGTTCTGGGTGGGAGTCGTCTAGGGCGGGAGTCGTCTGGGGTCGGAGTTGTTCTGGATGGGAGTCGTCTTTTGTTGAGGATTTGAGTTGTTGAGGTTGGGAGCTGCTAAGGGTTGGAGTTGTTGAGGGTGGGAGTTGTTCAGTGTGGGAGTCGTCCAGGGCGGGAGTCCTCTTGGGTGGGAGTTGTACTTGGTGCTAGTTGTTCAGGGTGAGAGTCGTCTTGGGTGGGAGTTGATCTAGGTGGGAGTTGTTTGGGTTTGGGAACCATGCCACATCCCCTCAGTTATGTGACCCCACAATGACTAATAAGGATATCACTGTTCTGCGTGTTCGCAGAGAGCGGTTATGGTATGGGGAAGCGTGATGTGCATCATGTGCGCTTTCTGGACGTTTATCTTGCGCGCCGGGTCCGTCCTGTATTTCTTGTGGACGTCAGCCATCTTCTTTGGGGGCTCGGCTTTTACTGTTCTGGTACCGCTCTCTGCCAAGATCTACTTTGGAGTGGCCCACTTCGTCACTAATCTCGCTTGTATCTGGACAGCTCAGGTGAGATGCATTTATTCAGTTATTTAGTAACTGCAACGTTTCATCATCGTCGTCGTTGTCGTCGTCGTCGTCGTCGTCGTCGTCGTCATTATTATTATTATTATTATTGGAGTCTTATTGACGTCTTGATTCTATTCTGGCCTTCCTGTCTACACTATATTTACTTCAGTTTTTGTCTCAAAATGGGTTATTTGTGTGAAATCCGGGAATATTATTATTATTATTACTAATGGGATTATGATTACTATTATAATTGTAACACATAGACAAATTAAAAAGTACAAAAGGAATCTGTCACGCACAAAAGTGGTCGTTTTGGATAAATAGGATTCTCTCACACAAATGAAGTTATCGTTTGGACAAACTAGATACAGACTGTTATAAGTGTTATGACACATGACAGCAAGGGACAGAACCGCTCCTAGTAATACACTCGTCCTTGCAGGCTCTGGCAGCTATTTTACTTCCCTTTGTGTCGTCTGCAAGCATACGTGCTTTCGGGTGGGACGGCTTTGGACTGTTCCTAGCTCTATGTGCATTTGTGGGCAAGTATTTTTTATTAAAAAAAAAAGAAGAATACAGTACACACAAGACGCCAAAACCACACCAGAAATGAACAATGCACAAACAAACACGATAAGCAATCAACCGTTGATCACATTAAAAAAAAAAAACCCGAGGCTGTCTGAACATCTGTGATAGAGTTGCCTGCATTATGCACAGTCGCTGGAGTCGCAGTTTAGAGAAACACAATGTTCTGCGGCTTTTTGTTGAGATTGCAGACTTTTAATGTCGTCCGAAGTCGGAGTGTGTCTCCCCACGCGCTGAGGCAGTCGAAAACGGCCATGTTCAGCTCAGGAACGATAACAATAACAATGGAAAAAAAACTAGAATAATATTCATGAAATTATTTCCCTTTTGCAGGCCTTTTGAATGCCTTCCTACTCCCAGACGAAGATGAGTGTGTGCCCCATCCTGGAAGATAACCAGTGGGCAAAAGTGTGGGAAAATGTAGAGTGTGTAAACCAGCATAATTGCCACCGCAAAATCTGTAGTATGTTTTCTGCAGTGTAGTGTGTCAGTTGCACTACTTTACACAAACTTTTTGCTTTGGTTTAGCGAAACCTTCATGTTGTGCGTGTTTGAGATTCATTTATTTCAAACGTCCTACGTTTACCCTATGATGTGCAAAATGTCAAAGTGTCAAACACAAAAGCGTTTCTATCTGACTCTGTATCGGTTTATTTACTTATTTATTTACTTGAGTATTTATTTACACTCTTCATTATCTCATTGCTGGGAAATTCTGGATGCTCCCCCTTGGGAAAGCGCTTCGCCGTAAAGCAGCGCCACCTGTTTTGCTTTTCGTTTTCCTGCATGCATGGTGTATGAAAGTGTGTCCATCAGACTAACTGTTGCGTCAAGGACTGCTTTATATATAGCCCTTACTTTAGCGCCCCCCCCCCCCCAGCTCATTCAATTCGCTTTATCAAAGGCACAACGCACGTTTTTGTTTTGCTTTTTGGCTCACTTGTGTAACAAAGTGAGTCTATGTAATAACCCTCCGTCGTCTGTCTGTGTGTGTGTGTGTGTGTCTGTCTGTCTGTCTGTGTGTGTGTGTGTCCGCAGTAAACCTTAACATTGGCATTTTCTCAGAATCTACAAATAGCAGAGGCACCAAACTTGGCACGCTGATAGACAGCCATAAGACCTTTAAAATCATACCATATTGATTGACCTTGACCCAAGGTCAAGGCCACTAAAGCTGTCTGTTTGGAAATATTACATTGGCAATTTCTCAGAATCTAGGAAAGCCAGAGACATCAAACTTTGCATGGTGATAGACATTGACAACACCTTTACTGACATACCTGTATTCAGTGACTTTGATCAAGGTCAAGGCCAAACAAGCTGTTTTGCGGAAAACCTTCCAAAACCTTAACATTGGCATTTTCTCAGAAACAATGAAAAGCAGAGGCACCAAACTTGGTTTGCTGATAGACAGCCATAAGACCTTTTAAAACATATCATATTGATTGACCGTGACCCAAGGTCAAGGTCACTAAAGCTGTCCGTTTGGAACTTTTGCATTGGCATTTTCTCAGAATCCAGAAAAGCAAGAGACATCAAACTTTGCATGATTATAGATATTGACAGCACCTTTACAGACATACCTGTATTCAGTGACTTTGAGTCAAGGTCAAGGCCATACAAGCTGTTTGCAGAAAAGCTTCCAAAACCTTAACATTGGCATTTTCTCAGAAACAATAAACAGCAGAAACACCAAACCTGGCTTGCTGATAGACAGCAGTAAGACCTCCCAATACATACCATTTTGAATGACCTTGACTGAAGGTCAAGGTCATTAAAGCTGTCTCATTGGAAATTTAAAATTGCCATTTTCTCAGAATCTAGGGGTATAAGAGGCATCAAACTTTGCATGGTGATAGACATTGACAAAACCTGTACTGGCATACTTGTATTCAATATCCTTGAGTCAAGGTCAAGGCCATTCAAGACGTTTTGCGGAAACTTTAATGTTAGCATTTTCTTGGAAACAACAAACAGCAGAGGCACCAAACAAAGCACAATGATAGACAGAAATGAGACCTATGCAGACATACCCTTTTGAATGACCTTGACTGAAGGTCAAGGTCATTACAGCTGTCTGTTGTGAAATTTTACATTACCATTTGCAAGGAAACTAGAAAACTAGAGCTATCAAACTTGGCGTAATGATAGTCATTGATAAGCTCTTACAGATCTCATTCGAATGACCTTGACCCAAGGTCAAGGTCATACAAGCTGTCCTGGGAAAACTGTTATATTGCCATTATCCGTTTTCTTAGGAACTGTGAACACAAGAGACACATTACTTCAGGATAGATAGTGATAAGAACTTTACAGACATACTCTTTTGAATGACCTTGACCCATCTCACAAGTGAGCCAAGGAGGCTTTGCTCCTCTAGTTTGTTGTTGTTGCTACCACAACTCTTTTGCCGGCTCCAGTGGTGTTCCTCCCTGGTAATGGGTGGAATCCACCGAGGGCTCGGAAGTTGGGGCAATCTTTATTATGCATGATGATGGAGATGAGGATGATCGTAAGATGATGCTATGGAGGTCCGTGTGGTTTGAGACTGCGTGACAGGGCCGCATTCCACGCTTCCTGATATCAAACACGGGGCAACAATGAAAAAGCCAGCACAAATATTTGGCCCCAGCCGGGATACAAACTCACGACCCGAGTATTGAGAGTCCAACGCTCTACCATTCGGCCCCCCCCCCCCCCCCCCCCCCCCCCCAGCAGCGAAAACAAAAGTACCAATGAAAGAGAACAAATAGATAAAGTGGACGCTGCAAGGGAGAGAACTGCGCCTATATGGGAAGTAGACTCCAGAGTGCAGTCCCTTTTCGGCGGGGCGTGAAAATGTGACTGCTTACAGCCAGCGCCATTTTCAAAAATGGCGAATTTTTTTTAGAAAAGCGAAGACTTGTGTGTCATATGATTCGATTTGAAACGAAGTCTTGAATATCCGACCACTTTTCGTTTGGGCAAAATCTTTGCCAGCGGACAATTATTGCTGCGCTTTGATGGCACTGTTTACGTGGTACACTGATCCAACAGGATGTGAGTAAACGGCAAGGGGGTTGCACTCTGACAGGCCAAGGTGTTGCACTCTACAGGCAAGTATTATTACACGGTGCAGACGATTACGTACCTGCCTTGTGGTGGAATAAGAGACGATTACAAAAGCATACACACCCGTGCTCTAGAACTGAATGTAATAATAGATCTGTCCATTCAGACAGAGACATGTTATGTATGTCTATGATTCAGAAACACGCATACTTTCACTCTGAAGACAGCCTGCCATCACTTGTGCCATTGAGGGTCCCTCTGGGTTCAAAGCTGGTCAAGGATGACATAGTGCGCGACCTTGTGTTTGAGAGCACCGAGACAATTTAGGCCCGTCACAGTAGCGCAGTGAGCGCCATTTCCCCACCGTGCACAGAGGTACTTTACACTGAAAGACTCTGTGCCCCAGAGCGTATGGGAAGAGTCATTACAAGATCTAGCAGATCCCAGCACAGAAAATTAAATGATAGGAAAGAGGGAAGGCGGGTATGGAGACTAAAGGAAACTGAGAGGAGGCAACACTGGTGAAGGTCACCCAAGAGTTGCCGTACCATCCAGCATGTCTCTCACAGCCCCATGGTGAAACGGAAATGTGATTTTGATCCCCTGAAGAGCGGTCTAGGTTGAGTTGTGGCCAGTGTGGACAGCTGTTTCGGTCTTGGCGATCTTGCAGCGCCCACTTACCCATTCGTTCCCTTTAAGTGGTCCTGACACCCGTGTTTGGGGCTCAGTAGACTATAGAGTAGTTCTGAAATTTGGCAGTTTTACAACTCACTTTCATCGGACTACATGTTGAGTAGCGTTTTAGTCGTTTTTCTATATCTTTTCTTTTTTTGTAAAAATATCTATAGCGGATCTAGGGTCCTTGTGTCTAATGCACGGAGAGCGCCTAGGACGTAAGCCCGGGACTAGCTTATCTAAGCCGAGGCTAATAAGTTAGCTCGGGTCTAATCGAGGCTAAAAAATTAGTCTCGGCTTGCCTCTATACCAGAGTTTACTGTGTACCAGCCTAGTTTACATCACAACATAAAATTTCTACATTAAATGTTTTTAATTAGTACCATACCTCACAGTAATGGCGTATACCTTCGTACCAGTTACGTAATGCAGTACAGGATAGGGTAATGTAGTGCGCTGTAGTCTAGGGTTTCGCACGATACAGCAGTGTAGTGTAGTGTAGTGTAGTGTAGTGTAGTGTAGTGTAGTGTAGTGTAGTGTAGTGTAGTGTAGTGTAGTGTAGTGTAGTGTAGTGTAGTGTAGTGTAGTGTAGTGTAGTGTAGTGTAGTGTACTGTTTCAGGCCTTCTGGTTACTCTCTTACTTCCAGAGGCAGGATCGGTATGAACAGCTTTGTTGGGTGCAACCT
This sequence comes from Batillaria attramentaria, assembly GCA_018292915.2. Taxonomy (NCBI): domain Eukaryota; kingdom Metazoa; phylum Mollusca; class Gastropoda; family Batillariidae; genus Batillaria; species Batillaria attramentaria. Next base: position 3,219,905 of record JACVVK020000001.1, on the reverse strand, counting down.
CGGGGTGGAAGGACAACGAGTACATCTATTATCTCTTCATCCACTTTAGACGAATTTTGGTTTCATAGTGTACAGTATTTTTTTCCCCTTAAGCTACTTTCTCAAATTTGTATTTTGTCATATTCAAACTTAATACACCCAAAACATCGGACAGTTCTTGCAGTTTGGAGGTAACGGTGATTTCGTATTCACGGAAAGTAAAACTTAGTGATTTTTTTTTAAATGTTCATTTTTTTCAATTTTCCTTTATCATCTTCTGTACACACACACACACACACACACACACACACACACACACACACACACACACACACACACACACACACACACGAGCATGAAGTATGGCTGACCGGGATAATATAAAACAACAACAACAACAACGACAAAAAAACAAGCAACAGACGCGCTTATTTCAGTATTTATTACAGAGTAAAAGATTCGGAATAAATAAAATTTATTTTGTCTCTGAGACGGCAAAGATACACATTGTTCAAGCAAATACCTAATATTGCGCGGTCTCTATCTCTCTCACACACACACACACACACACACACACACACACACACACACACACACACACACACACACACACTTCACCATCATCATTATCATCATCATCATCATCTTTGTAAAGCAAAATCTGTTTTGCTGATGCATGCTTTCTTTGAACAATAGACGACGGAATGTGTTTTAAAAAATTATACAGTGCAAACGACCTGTCAATAATAAAAAATATGCAATGCAGAGTATAGTCTGTTTTAACAAACACAACACAGACCACATGAGGTTTAGGTAAACAAGCAAATAAACCAAAAGACACGATGGAAAAAAAAAAAAAAAAAACACTAAACGAGCAAGAACGTAGAACAGCGGAATATACTGTTAGCAAGAACAATGAACCAACCAGCATACTAGCCTATTCAGGAGATATCAGACAGCACAATTGTATGTACAAGCAGACTTGTTTCTCAGTACTAATGCCTCTGCTTTTGCTAAGCAGCACAACGAAGGCTGGCAGGAGGCGTGTTAAGCGTCTAAAGGTAGAGTACCCTACTGATGAGGTAAAATGAATTTCTGAGGTGGAAAAACAACACCCCTGCGTGAATAGCTGAGGTACGATGTTGGGAACACGTGCCAATGATGAGGTGGAATGCAAATGCCAAAAGAAACAAACCAAAAGGACAAAAAGAAACGACGAACAGAACACACACACAGAACATTTTTTTTTAGCATCCCGCGTCATCATTGGCACGTCATCCCAACATTAGTGAGACTTAGTAGGATTTCGTACGGAGGACTTCGTTGAGCAGCGTAACCCATTTACATGTAAATTAGGCTCACACGGCAGAGGCCGCGAGCTGCTAACGCGCTGCGATTAGCTAATGGTACCCGTAACGTGCCTAATTTACATGCAAGTGGGTTACGCTGCTCAGCGAAGTTCTCCGTACGAAGCCCTACTAAGTCTCACTAATGTTGGGATGACGTGCCAATGATGACGCGGGATGCTAAAAAAAAAAAAAAAAACAACAACAAAAAACAACAACACCCAACAGAAACCCAACAACACCACCAAGAAACAACCAAAGACAAAAACCAGACACACACACACAGACCCGAACATTAAAACATCTGGGATGAGGTGGAATGCTACTGCCAAACAAAGAAACAAATACAGACAGAAAGAAACGAACAGCAGAACATTGACACAGAGAAAAACAAACAAACAAACAAACAAAAAACACCACCAACACCCCCCCCCCAAAAAAAAAAAAAAAAAAAAAAAGAAGAGAAAAAACAACAACAACAAAACAATAACAACACAAAACGAACAAACAAACAAACAAACAAAATCAGCCTACAATATCAAGAAGCAAACAATGACCGAAAAATTGTCTAAAGTTCCGTTTCCATGTAACCGGCAAAGACATCCGTCAATCCGTCAAACCGTCACTTGCTGGAAAAACGGATTGCCGTATGACGGGCTGTCTGTTTCCATGTTCACCGTTTATACCGCCAGCCTCTCTGTTCGTCAACTGGGAGGTGCAATAGATTTCCCGCCATATTTTCCTTTTTTTGTGTGCAAGCATGGCGCCAGTGCAATCAAGGGTGGTTCAACAGGGTGTTTTGGTGGTGTTTTGTTTTTGGTTGCTGTAGTTGTCGTCGGCTGCATCATGCAACATGGGGTGTTGCCTCACAATATTAATAAGTTTCTCTATGACACCGGCGTCGTATTTTCCATTCTTCATGTTGAAAAATGAAAATGGCGGGAGAATATAGCACAGAGTTATCTCCGAGAATTATCTCCCATCACCCGGCACGGCAATCCGTTTTTGCTTTGGAACGGAAGAGCAACCGTTCGCCATTGCCGGACATGTTAAACGGGCAGATAAACGGATTAACGGATTGACGGAACGGAACATGGGTACAGTCGTTCTTTTTCTTTACTTGTTCGTTAGTTTGCCGGTTTGCCGGATGCGGTTTGCCGGTTTGCCGGATGCGGTTTGCCGGTCAGCAAAAACGGATGCATGGAAACGAGCCTATAGAGCGCAACCTGCCTGCGGAGGTTCATGTCCAACGTAAATAAATATGACGTAGGGTATTAGTCCCATGAACGATTAGATACCCTCTATCAGTGCATAGTCTATATCCAAGCAGTGAAATCATTTCACCCAGTTCATTTCATCCATTCTTTCAATTTTGTGGCACCAGCCTTTTGGAATTCTCTGCCAGCTAATGGGAGGAATGAGCCCACACTGTCTATTAAAACGTTCCTCTTTTGAAAAGCCTTCCAGTAATTTCATGACTTGACTTAAGCCTCTTAATTCCGTGGGGAACATAGGGCCGCAACAACACTCCTCCAACGCACCCGGTTCTGGCTGGTCCTCTTCAGCTCGGCCCACGTCATTCACCAGCACGCGTCATGAGCTCTGCTGGAGAGGGCCCTTCCTCAACCAAGGTGTTTTCAGAATTTGTTGTTGCGGTTTTTGTTTTTACTGGACCGAGTTGTTATCCCAGAATTTCCTGTGTCAGTAGCTTTAGTCAGTTTCACCAGTGTTTGCGTGTGCACCGTTTGTAAAATGTGCGCGAGTGTCGGTGAATGATCGGCGCACTGAGTTTTATTCTATTAAAGAAATGCGCCTTACAAATACCATTTATTATTATTATTATTATCCAACGACACCGAGACAAGAGTCCTTTCGGACGGTATAAATAATCGTATCATAATGTTATTCAAAACGGTTAAGCCGGTTTTTGTTTCCCGTTTTTGTTTGAACCCGTTTTTCCTGAACAAAGGAGGGGGGGGGGGGGGGGGGGGCGGGATAGCCGAATGGTACAGCGTTGGACTGTCACTGCTCGGATCGTGTGTTCGAATCCCGGCTGGGGCCAAGTATTTGTGCTGGCCTTTTTCTCGATGCCCCGTCTTTGATATGACCAGTACGTTGTGGAAAAGGACGTTAAACTCCTAAACACCCACCCACCCCGAAAAAGTATACATCTATCATCATTTCAGCGGCGGCGGAGCTACGGTTACTTGTGCGTAGTGTACGGTGACGCTTAGCAGTCAATAATGAACATTGGAAACGAAGTTGGTTTGCCTTGGTTTGGTTTCGTTTCGAGTTTGTTGATAGAAACATCATCGCTGTTTGGTTTAAACGTTTTTATGTATGCAAAGATCGCCATCAAACAGTAAACAGTAAACACCATTGTTACTGAGCACAATCAAGTCAAAACTTATATGCGTACTCATGTGAGCCAGTTAACATAATCACATGGCGGAGAAGTTCACGTGAAACATGAATGAGACGAAAAGACGTTAGATAAAAAGGGGGACAGGAAGAAGAGAAGAAAGGAGAAGAGAACACACCAGACATTAAAAATGCAGTAGAGAGGCCAAACATGACGACATGTTGACTAACAAAAAGTTGGAAAGAAACGAAACGAAACCAATTTGGCTGGGGCCTCTACACTTCGCTGAGAACCCACCATTTTCTCATTCCATTAAAATGCAGAAGCGCACAACAATGGTGGTAGCATATTTCAAATATTAAACCCAAACACACACACACACACACACACACACACACACACACACACACACACACACACACACACACACACACAAATTCAAGAATTTATATGGAAATCGTGAAGGCAAGAATATATAGAAAATAATCAATGTGCAAAACCTGAAACGCACAGAATACAATTTTGTATAAAAAAGAGAAAACTTCACAGCACTTTTTTTTTTAGACTGGCCATGCAAAAAAATCATCACTCACAAACGAAGCTGTTACGTACACACATACACATTAAAAGGAGCATCTATTAGGCCATATTTTAGAATGTTTTACACTGCAGTAATCTGGTTTGCTGGAATGTGTTTTGTTTAACTGCTTTTTAGCACATTCTTCCGATTAGCTTTGCCATCTAATTTCACTTAGAGGTTGGTCAGACGCAGAGATTTTTTTTGCTGCCTACCAGCGGTACAATGCACTCTTATCCAATTAAATCGGTTCGCCGGAGGACGGAAGTACGACGTCGTCGGCTCTTCCGTGAATAGAACACTGTCCTATTTTGTCCTCGTTCTAACTCTGTTTGCAAATAAATAATTCTCCAATGGGACTTCGTGGCATTTTTTGGGTGACTCGTGCAACAGTTAAAGTGGGTCTGTGTAATAGTCTTCCGTCGTCTGCCTCTGCTGTGTGGGTCTTGTTGTTGTTGTTGTTGTTGTTGTTGCGCCGTCTAATATTGTCCATTCCGTGCCCTAAAAAGACATTCTTTCGCGTCAACCTTCCAACCACCCAACCCCGTTTGAACTATCACTATCTGTCTCTTTGATGTGCTTCACAACCACTCCTAAAATAAACCCGTCATACAGCTACCCAGAAAATCATCAGCAGCGGATATCCCGAGAACACGTTGATTCCGAATCAGGTTGTGTCGTCACTTCCGGTAGCACTTCAGACTTCACCAAGTCCGGAAGGGGGCGCTTGCATGCTGACAAGTTATTGCTGAGTGTGTAATTTCCAAAGTCAATGTACCTGTGAAGGACATAAGTAATTATGAAGCAGCTGTCTGAAAGTCTGACTCCGTTTTATCTGATATCTGTGTAGCATAATAATTCAATTCATGTCAAGATATTTTGTAATTTTCGTTGTAAATAGGAAATCCTTGTACGCTAAGGCTCCGTGCCCATCTGGGTAGAGCCCTCGGGACGTGAAACTGGAGAGGAGTTTGTTGTGGCGGTGATTCAAAGAAGTGCAAAAGAAATGATGTGCTTAGACCTATGTTTATCGTTGGAAATCAATCAATTAAAAGACAAGCAAAGGCAATCACAGCTCGAACTGGACAGTTTTATGTTAAACACTGACCTGTCCAGGTTCGCATCAATGCTGATCTATCCACTCTCTCTCTCTAATTTTCTGTGTTGAATTTTTTTCTTTCTTTAATATTTTGCTCCTGTTTTTCCTTAGTAGACAGTCTCTGTAGTATTAGCAACGGCAAGTTTGCAAACTGGCGAATTTCTGTCAAAACTTTTACCGTTGATAAATAAAGTTTCATCATCATCATCATCTCTCTCTCTCTCACAACACACACACACACACACACACACACACACACACACACACGCACACACACAATCCATTGTCTCATTACCTTTTCCCCACCATCAGCTGTGCCACCGAACCCACGAGCTGCCTGTCAGAGGACTCAAGCGGCATGGCGACAGTGATCAGGTGCGGACCATCCACGTCAGCCGACGCTACCCAGAATCCACCGTACGTCGTCTCTGCCTTGTCTCCCCATGCGGAGTACGTCACGCTGGTGGTGAGAAAAAACCAAAAACAAAACATGTAAAATGTGTGTGTGTGTGTGTGTGTGTGTGTGTGTGTGTGTGTGTGTGTGTGTGTGTGTGAGAGAGAGAGAGAGAGAGAGAGAGAGAGAGAGAGAGAGAAATTCATACATAGATCTTGCATACTCAAGAATGCGTGTACAACTTTACCACGAAGACCTCAGGCGTCTCCTAAACCTGCTACCTTGAACCTTTTAGGATCTACCTTCAGGATCTCATAATTATCCAGCAAGTTTAATAATAGTTTATTTTAGCCTATTCGGGTTGTTTGGGTGGAACGTTAGACTCTTCAATATTCCCGTCAGTAGTTCGATATGAGCCAAAACCCTTCCCATCCGGGGAGCCGGGGTGGTCGAATGGTAGAGCGTTGGACTTCTAATGCTCGGGGCGTAAGTTCGATCCCGGCTGGGGCAAAATATTTGTGTTGGCTTTTTCATCGTTGCCCCGTCTTTGATATCACCCTATGTGGTGGAAAAGGACGTTAAACCCCCAAACACCCACCCACCCTTCCCATCGTTCCCACTTCTTTGGTATTACTGTTACGAGGTAGACAAAGACGTGAACGGACCCCACCAAGAAGCCAGCCAGCTAGTTCGGGCTAACCCATGAGTGTTCGGGGAAGACACTTCCTGGGCCCCTCGATTACTGAGAAGGGAAGCCCTGCCTACCAGCCAGCCAACCAACCAACCCACCAACACAAACACATGGAAGTCCCAGTACTTACGTCTTGCCATCGTCGTTGATGGTGAGCATTGTAAAGTCCTCTTTGACGTCATCGGGTCTTGACAACGTTTCCTCGTCTTCCTCTGTCGTCACCGTTAGGCCTTGGTCCGTCACAGATATTTCCGCCTCAAATTTCTGCAACGCATAAAAAATCAATACAGTTACAGGATATTATATGGCGCCTGCAATGCTAATAATCATGCGGGAACATGTTTCGTCGTTTAGTGTTCCAGTCGATTTAAAAACAACAACAGCAACAAAAAAACTCAATGTGTTTCATTTTCCTGCGCTGCGGCCTGCAAGTCAGCATGGTGGGGGTGGGGTGGTTGTTTGGGACGTTAACGTCCTTTTCCGCCAGGTAAAGGTGATATCATAGACGGGGCAACGAGAAAAAAGCCAGCAGAATATTTGGTCCCAGCCGGGAATCGAACAAACAACCCGAGCATTGCAAGTCCAGCGCTCTACCATTCCACTATCCCGGCTCCCCAGGCAAGGTAGGAAGGTTTGGCCAAAATTAGTTGGTTATTTGTGGCACTGATCATATTTTTACTTTGTATGCCGCGCAAGCAACACAGGTGTTAGGGGGAGTGGGTTGGTGGGTGGGTGTTTGGGAGTTTAACGTTTTTTTTTCCACCAGGTAAGGGTGATACATGTATCAAAGACCGGGCAACGAGAAAAAGGCCAACACAAATATTTGGCCCCAGCCGCGGTTGTGTTTTGGGGGGTGGGGGGGACAAAAGTTGAAAAGATATTTAACTTTCTCGTACTCACCCCTTCTCTAGCGTATCCCAGTAGAGGACCACGTGCATCGGGTGAAAAGAGAATGACGACTGTTCCGGATTTATCCAAACTCCCGAGGTCTATCCCGCTGCTGTCCGCGCCGAACCCAACGCAGCTTGACCATAACTGTAGAAGACGATTTAGAGAAGCAAGTTTTTACGTTGGCATACAGTTCTTTCGAACATTTCAAACATTTTCAACAAAAAGGCAGAAGAAGAAAAATAACAGGCATAGGGAATTTTATCTATCTATCTATCTATCTATCTATCTATCTATCTATACACATATATATATAAAGTCATAACACCGTTCATGCCTTTGATATTTCAACAAACGTGATGCCTTTATGAGTTGCCATTGCTCCCATTACAAGGCTTTGTATAGGGAGAATTCTCTTTGGAACAGTTGCGCTTGTGACCGCGCCTGTCCGCACGACATATCCTATCTTAAGGCCTTGTCACACGTATAGTGCCTGCGAGGCAGTCATACGTTGAAACACACTTTGGCTACAGCTGCACCGCCGGCCCGGCGCTTCAATACACACAGCATGGTCAGCGGCGACTTGCTGGCGTGGCGAGGAAAAAATTCACAGGCGTCGCGGCGGCGTCTCCGGGGAGTGCCTGCTACAAGCGGATTTAATGGGTCCTGAGGGCATTTTGCAGAGTCGCAACGTGTGACAACCCTATTACAGATTGGTAGGACTCCGAATGCAACACACTGACGTTTGGTGGTTGTGCGAACGAGGAAAACTCAACCGTCTGTATACGACATGCGCCATGTTTGTAGATTGTCGTCAGCGACAATGCCAGCGGCTGCTGCGTTTCGGGTCCAATCAGCTGAACACAAACCTGTCTGTACATGTATTTATGCGCGTGTCTTAGTGGTGTGATGCTAGACAGTATGCCCAAACGGCTCAGGACGATGTCTGAGCCTAAAAATGGTAGAAATGGGGGATTTGACGTTGGTTGTTCAGCTGGTGGTGGAGAGTAGCCTGCCTAAATTGACAAATACTGAAAACCACTCACGCTGTCACCGTCGCAGCTGCCTTCAAAAACTCCTCGGGCCATTTCGGCATCAGCAATCGACAACGGCTCGTCGTCAATCTCTAACTCTTGAACACAGCCGATGAGGGGTCTGCAAAAAAAAAAAAAAAAAGGTAAAGAAAAAAACAAAAAAACAAGTGAACTTTCCAGCAACGTTAAAGCCTGCCAGAATCGATATAGTGAAGTATCCTGAAAACTCTTCACCCTCTGCCTTTGCGCCAACTCCTTCCCACCTTGTCCCCTCACGCATGTCCCCACTCTCCTTTGTTTCATCCTCTTTCTTACCATCTGTCCCCTCCCAACCCCCTTCTCCCACCCCCCACTCCCTCCCGCCCACCTCCGCCCACTATGCTTGAATGTCGACTTAGTTTAAGATTGTAACTCCAAAGGCAACAATTGTACCAGGTATTCAGGCAAAGGTGCAAAGATTTAGCTTGAGAAAAAAATAACTGTTGTTCTGTCAAGTGTACGAACAATACACACCACGTATGTGCTTACGAAATCGCATTTTACCTAAATCTGTTCAACCCAATGCAAAATTGCAAATCATTAACTGTGTTTTACCTGTACTCCGATTCTTCGAAGGCATGCGCACTCGTGACGAAGGCCCCGACCACTACTCCGTCCGCCATTCCGTTTATGTTCTGGGGCCGCGTACGCTCAATGGTAAACCCGCCATCTTTACCGTCAATCTCGGGGTACGTCGTACTGTCCCTGTACTGTACCTAAAGTAGAAAATTCAGAGGCAAGTTCAGTCGTTAGCAGTCTTTAAGTCTCACATTAAAACACATCTTTTCTCCATGCAGTAGCACCAACCCCCCATGCCCCTCCCCTCCCCGCTCTCTACCTCTGCATGCCGCCTGCAAAAAATCTGTGTTGTGTTGTGTGTGTGTGTGTGTGTGTGTGTGTGTGTGTGTGTGTGTGTGTGTGTGTGTGTGTGTTGTACGTTACATACTTTGTTGTTGTTGTTGTTGTTGTTGCGTGTAGTTTATGTACGCGCCCTGAGCGCTTGTGAGATGGGGCGCCACAAATACCCTTTATTATTATCATTGTTATTATTAATGCTACCATTTTTATACAACAGACCGTTCTGAGCTGTTTTCGTGGTATGTGTCATCACACCAAATAGACACCAGGACAGTGACACACACACACACACACACACACACACACACACACACACACACACACACACACAGAGTAACACTTGACTTGATTCAAGAGTTAAAGTGTAGAAATGAAAATACTCGTATGAATACCTATAGAATTATGAATTATCGTACCCTCAGACTGTGGAACTCTCCGTCATTGTAGTTGTTGTTGCGACTCCGCAAGATAATTGATTCCGTTGGAGTTGTCGTATCTATCATAATCGCTCCCTCTGTTAGGAGGACGCGGAGTAAAAATCTCTGAAAACCAAAGACAGGGTGAAGTGTTACACTGCCTATCTCATATCCCGAGAACAATAATCCGTTTGGAAATTTTGCGCAACTGTAAAGACAAGTACCCCCCCCCCCCCCTTCCAGTTTATTTTTGCAGATAAATGCACCAGTTGTGAAGTTAAGAAATTTTGAAATCGACAACAACAACAGCAAGCAAACAAACAACAACTAAAACCGTCTAACCCCTCCTCCCTCCATTTACCAAAAGAAAACAAACAAGCAGACAAACAAACAAACATACTTGTCTCTGGTTGACCAAATGTATGAGTGCCGCAGAAGCTTGTCGGCTGCGGAAACGGAAGTGGACAGATTCCATGCGCCTGCGCATCGGGAGGACAGACGCAGAAAAGTGCAGAAATCCGGCTCCGTCGAAGACAAGTGAGCCACCGTCACTCCCACGTGAGCTAAACACAATAGACCAGAACACAACAATTAACTATGTTGTCGCCTACTGTTTTAATTTAGCGGTTTTGCTTTCGAAGTTCTGGGTCTCTTCCTTTCACATCCTATTGTTCATGCACTAGCTCTTTCGTAATATAAATAGAGCTACACTGATAATATCGAGCCGATATTTCAAACACTTAGGCAAAGATATAAAACGCGATTTTTTAAAACGCACCCTCAGCGAAAAAGTCCTCTACAATACCCGGCCCAAGAGAGAGCCACTAACTGATTAAGTGTTGTTTTCTCATCTTTCGTTTTTATTTCTCTTTCAAAGCTCCAAGTTTCCGACGACATATCGACTGTACTTGAATGTGTGACAACATGGATGCTGTGCTCTTCCCTGATATGCCAGCACACTTTGTAACTCAAGAACATTGTAAGAACTCAGTCAAGCAATCTCGAGGGAGACGAAAACAGATTCTCGGAACAAATCGTTTCTCTGGCACCAGAGACCAAGTATAAGTCGACTTACCATTGGTCAGTGCAAACTTTAGGAGCTTCCCTTTCGCTGGATGTGTGCATAAGCGACAGTGCCCGTCTGTTAACGTGCAGTCCACCCAGACAGCCCTGCCAAGTGCTGGAGCCGATAGAAAACTGGCAACACACGCGAAACACGTTACAGTTACAGATAATAATAATAATAATACATTCTTATATAGCGCAGTATCCCCAGAAGGTGAACTCAAGGCGCTTCACAAATACAGTCTAAACTAATAAAGCAAAGTATGCAACACGTACTGACACAAGACAGACAGACAGACAGACAGACAGACAGACACACACACACACACACACACACACACACACACACACACACACACACACACACACGCACGCACAAGACCTGCCACTCCACCAGCAAGAGGGCTCAGAATGGGTCAAGATCTGTGGTGAAACTAGTGGTAGGACAGTCTGAACAAGAAGGTTTTCAGTTCGGCTTTGAAATCAAGCTAGTCAGATGCATTACGAATGCACTGGGGAAGAGAATGGGCGAATGCCGGGGACTCCACGCACACCCGAATGGAAACTTAAAAAAAAAAAAATCCAAGGAACTCGAAATGATCGTAGAGATGAAAACCGAATTTCTCATGGGGCCGATAAAATACTTGCAACACATGCGCAATACGCAATGGGCAAATGTTGGCTGCCACCTGGGCACCTAAGGAAGTGAACTTAAAGGACTCAGAAATCTGGGACGGGCTGCCTTTACACTGGAACGTCGTGAACTACTCACTGGTTCACTGTCCGGTGCTCCTCCAACATACGCTTGTATCGGGGTGGACTGGGTAAGTGCTAGTGACGATATCGTCACTTGGTTTTCCGATGTGTCCGCGCCATCTTTTGACGTCACTTTCAAGGACACGGTGTGCCCAGTCCTGTGTAATTTCACCAGAAACATTTCTTTTTTCTTTCTTAGCGTATCTGCGAGATCTGTACATTTAATATCATAAAATATCGCATCACGTTTTGTTCAGTTCTCCTATACTAATTCGTCTATACAAATTTGTGTGATATGATAACAGTTGATCCACGTCATACTGATTAAAGTGATGCTGGATACAATCTTATCAAACCAAGTAATGTGCAGTTTGCATTTTGATAAGAACAGGGTTGCGGAGATACCAGAAATGCTTTCTGTCAGTCCTAAACGTACACGGTATGTTGTGCTGAATTTATCTGATTGGTCAACTTACCTTGTGACCTTGACATTGTACCACTTGTCCTCTGCCAGAGTAAGGTCAGAGGTCACAGAATCTAGATTGTACCCTTCCGCGTCGAATACAGTCACGACGATCTGTCGGTCGTCCATAGCAAGACTGAAAGTTGCCTGAAAACAGCCATAAATTATTCAAAACCAACGTATTTCACGATCATTTGCATGTTTGTATTCTGCGGGAGTTATCAGGTGATAACAAGCACCTGTGGGTTGTGGACTCTAAGAGTTATATCAAAGACCCTAAATAACGGTCTTTGGGTGTATGTTATATTCCTGTGCTTGGACCAAAATGGCGTTGGACGTTGGGTATCATTTTTCGCCGGAGAGCGATCAATTACTGATGTAAGCTGGCAAATAACTTCATTTCTTCCAAACTGTTGTGGGCGGTTGGGGGTGCGGCTAATGTTTTCCTGTACGCCTTTGCACTTTTATTGGACTCCTGTACAATACTAGTATAGACACTGCAAAGTCACGGTGTAAAATGAATGCTTTGTATAATAATACTGATAAGGCCGGCACAAACCGCTTTTGTCGTAAGGGAAGAGTAACTCTTCCGAACTTCGTAACCGCTTTTCATACCGAGTTGTTTCCCTTGACCAGCAGTACCGGGCCATCGGTGTCCGTAGTTTTGATACACACTTCCACGGTGGTTGTGAGGAAGGGGGTGTAGTCCTCAGCCAGGGTCGGGATGGACAGATAACCGCTGCCGGACTTCGATATGGACAACTGCGGGAAAGGTTGACATTTGAAATACATGAATTTTGTGCACACAGGTACTTTAAAGCAAACTTAAATTAAAACAAATAAAATGAAATAAAATCAATTCATCATCTAGACTAAATTAAAAACCAAACCAAACCAAATCAAATTGACACTATATAATCACTTTTACAGTGAAACGGTTTCGACTGATCTGTGCTGTATCCTTGTGCTAGTGCCTATGCCTTCCGTCTTCGACAATAATAATAATAATAATAGGTCTTATAAAGCGCTAACAGTCTGTTCAAAGAACACTCAGTGCGTCACACACACATTCTCACGCATACATGAAACATGAAAACACTAAGTATGTGTGTGTGTGGGGGGGGGGGGTGTCAGAAGGGGTAGGGATGCTACAGATCAAATGCTGTCTTGAGTAGGTAAGTCTTTATCGTGATAAGGTATAGGATGCATGCGTGTTTGGGGTTTTTAACTTCTCTTTCTGTTTTTGTTTCACTCCCCACCACACACACGTGGTATCAAAGACGGGGCAACGGGGAACAAAAAATCCAGAACCAACACCGGGAACCGGGATTCGAACCCACGACGCGAGCATTGCAAGTCCAACGCTCTACCATTGGGCTATGCCGGCTCACCTACATGGTAGAGACGGATGTCACAACACTCACACTGCAAAACTACAACTAGTGAAGTAAAACTCACCATGCTGTCAGTCACCCCAAAACAACCATCCAAAGTTCAGTGTAATCAATGACACACACCCCAAGGTGAACAACGAGTGATTGTTATCTCTTAGTAAAACGCCCATGCAAAAATCGCAATTATTCTTAAAACCTATGATCACTATGAACCACTATGATGCAATCAGCAGCGGTCTCGGGCCTAACAGGGAATGCTCATGCCTCGCGTGGCTTGAAGTGGCTGCTACTGGATGTGCAGTGGCTTATTCTTTTTAACCTGTCTTTTTATAATTATAACGGGTGTGGGGACGGTCGGGCTCAGACTCCTGGAGAGTTATACCTGCAATGACTGGAGAAGGACCTTGGCCTCGTGCACCTTCCGGCGGAGGTGGGTGATGTTGCCGTGCAGGGACTGCAGGCGAGAGCTGGCACGGCCGCACGTGCGCGGGGCAACTCTGCGTAGTTCCTCGATGGCTCTGTGGTTGTCCCGTACTGCGTTCACTGTTGAAACAGTCAGAACGGGCGGTTTGTCTATGTCTACAGATTTTGAACAGGACCCATGGTTCTATAGCCTCCCGTTCAACGGACACAAGATACCAGCAAAGTTACTGTAGTGTGTATAAAACTGTGTGTATAAAAACCTTTTCAAATGAACCACTAAATTTGCATAGACAATTTGCATAAACTGATAATTTGCACAAACAATTTGCATAGATAATTTGTACAAATGATTTGCATAAACAATTTGCATGAATAATTTGCATAAATAATTCAAATTAACACAGACAAATAAATGAATACACTTATCAGACCTTTCTCGACGGCTTCGACAACAGCGTGATTATCGTCACTGGCTGGCCGGTCTCTTTGCGGCTGACCTGCGTCAGTTCCGGATTTCCGCGCCTGCGCTTCAGCTAACTTCCGTTCTGCAACTTCAGCAGCTTTCTTCATTCGTTTTTCGATGCTGGCGTGAGACCTGAGCAGAAAAGATTACAAAATAGGGCACAAATTGTCAAGCACACGGAAAGTGCTAGGCAAACTTATCTCTGTTCATGGAGATCATGAATTTGACAGTTTGTCCTTTTACGTAAATTTGTAATTTAGTCTATAACCCTGTAAGCGTCTGTTTGAGCCTGTTGATATTCTTTTGATACACTCCAACTCCAAAACAGAAAAGAACAACAAACAAAAACAAACAAACAAACAAACAACAGCAACAACAACAAAAATAAAACACAACAAACAAACAACTAACAAGGGTGGGTAGGTGTTTGGGGGTTTAACGTCCTTTTCCACCACATACAGGTGATATCAAAGACCCGGGGTAACGATGAAAAAGCCAGCACAAATATTGGGCTCCAGCCGAGCATGGAAAGTCCAACGCTCTACCATTCGGCCACCCCGGCTCCCCACAACAACTACAAACAACAACAACAACAACAACAACAAAGAGAGAACTAGAGTAGCTGCTTCTCCTGGATTCTGTACTTGTTAGACGAGAAGATGAGACCTTTTTCCGAACCGCAGCGCATCCAGTTTTGGAGGGTTTTTTTTCCCGCCCCAAGTAGCTGGGTGAAGTTTCATTCCATTTTCATACATGAGCAGCACCGATAAAACGACAACAACAACGACACTCCATGGATTTCGTTTTGTCGGTTTTAAAGAAACTGGCGGTCGGTGGTGTAGTGATTAAGACTTTGTCACTAATGCGAGAGTTCAGGTTCGAGTCCCACTCGGGGCGAATAAGTTTTCTTTCTCGTATGTGGCACCGTTCATTCGGGCTGACCGTCGGGGGTTCTCTCCGTGTACTCCGGTTTCCTCTGCCTCTGCTTTGGGGAATGTATTGTTGAGCCCACAACATTCGAAAACAAATGCCATTCTAAACTTCTCAAAGTTAAATTGCTGAGCTGGCCCTTCGCGACACGTGAATGTTATGTGTTCATGTCCAGTGTCTTGAGAGAACGCGTGTGAATCACGTGAGCGTGCGTGTTTGGTTTAGCTCGAGGCGCTTGGAGCCAAATATCTGGGATAGAGCGCCTGTATTAATGCGGGTGGGTGGGTGGGTGGGTGGGGGTTTGGGGGTTTAACGTCCTTTTCCACCACATACGGGTGATATCAAAGACGGGGCAACGATGAAAAAGCCAGCACAAATATCTGGCCCCAACCGGGATCGAACTCACGACCCGAGCATTAGAAGTCCAACGCCCTACCATTCGACCACCCCGGCTCCCCCTGTATTAATGCGATTCTTCTGCTTCTTATTGTTTTCAACCAGACCCTCCTGTGGGCGTTTAGGTACTCGAATGTTACGGTTACCTGGTCACTTCTTGGTGCAGAACTTTCGCCACTTCACTGACGTCGTTGACATAAAACGTGACGTTTCGCTCCATTTCCTGCACTTCCTTCCATCCTTCCCGTGCTCGCTCAGCCATGTCCGCCGATTCTTTTATGGCAGCCCAGCGCCGGGAAGTTTCTAATGAGTATGACAAACGAAATCAGCGTCAAATTCACGTTTTACGATGTTTATTGTCGTCCATAAAAGCACCAAATGTAAGACAGGTGTGCGTTAAAGCGCAGTATCTCAATAGAAGACGAAGACGCAAAACAGCAGCAACAACAACATCAACATCAACACAAACAACAAGAAGAAAATCCTTACGAGTGTGTGTGTGTGTGTGTGTGTGTGTGTGTGTGTGTGTGTGTGTGTGTGTGTGTGTGTGTGTGTGTGTGTGTGCGTGCGTGTGTGCGTGCGTGTGGGTGAGTGCGCGTAAGTGCGAGCATGCGTGCACGTGTGTTTGTGCCCACATGAGCAACAACGTGGGTGTTTCATCAAAGTGCAAGAAAATCGATAACAGTTAGCAGCCTGTAAAGAAATGCGAAAAGTACCGGGAACACACTGAGACAAAATAAAAAGGAAGGCAATGACAAAAGCGCCAAAGGTTAAAAACATAAAAAAGCGTTCCGTCAGTAATGAGCTGTAGTTAGTTGCTACTGACTCGAGTCTTTGAACGGAGTAGCGAAAACAAAAGAAAAAACAAAGAAGAAGCTTTCAAATCCTCAGTTCTGGCCAATTCTCGTTCTCGACCACACCACAGTCAGGTAGGTGTCGTATGGATAATTAGGGAAACTGAAGCTATGACACCAAAGAAACGTAACTGTCAGAGCACAAAGCACTGATGCGCCTTCAGCAAACCGCCCACACGGACATGCGGTAAGATGAAAGCGAAAAGCAAAAGTGTTTCCTAGAGTTCTATTTAAAAAAAAAAAAGTTTATTGGTCGAGGAAATATAAAAAAAGAAGTTTGACTCACCAAATGTAGTTTCATACAAATCATCCGCTCTTTGAAGTACATCGTGGCTTCTCAGACGCAGTCCATCTATGTGAACTGAAAGCTTCTGCTCTGTAACAAAAAGATCAAATGTTTGGTTCAATATCTTTATGTCGTTATTTCTGTCTTTCACGTGTGTGTTACTGCTGCACTTTACGTCCGATTAATTTTGACAGTGGGCGTCAGCCCAGGAAAATATCGATCAATGTCCAGTAGTTGAGCTCACATTACAGATGCCTAAACCGCATCTATTAACTTGCTCCTAAAATAGCTACAGACCAGGAGACAACGTGATACGGTCAAACGTGATTCGCTTTCGGCCCTTCTAAATTCGTTAGTTTTCTTGTGGTAACGCCGAAATAATGTGGACGGTAAGCGTAGGCCCGGAAAATATCGATCTTGGTTCTGTGTCTGAGATCACATTACAGATGAAAATGAGGGTCTAAACTGTTCCTATTAACTTGCCAAAAATATAAAAATAAAAATAACGACAGACCGGGAGACGCCATGTAACGGCCTTTCTGAATTTGATAGTTTTCTTGTGGTAACTACAAAACTGGTGAAACTGAGGGATCACATTACTCCCATTAAGTTGCCAAAGGACGGCTACTGACCGGGAGTCGCCATGTTATGGACTTTCTGAATTCGATAGTTTTCTTGTGGTAACTACACAACTGGTGAAACTCAGGGATCAAATTACTCCCAATAAGTTGACCAAACACGTCTGCTGACCAGTAGACACAACATGTATGGCCAAACCTGATTCTCTTTCAGCCTTTCTGAATTCGGAATTTTTTGTAGAAACTACACACCGGGACAAAATGAGGACACGTTGCTTCTATTAACTTGTCCAGTGACGGCATCAGATCAACAGACATGATCATGATGATACGGGCTGACATAGATCGCTTTCAGCCTTTCTGCATTTGATCGCTTTGTTGTTGTTGTTGTTGTTGTTTGCATTTGATGGTTTTCTTCTGGTAACTACAAGTCAAAATCAGCGTCATTCTGTCTCAGACCAAGAGGTATGACAGTATGGCCAGATCTGTATCGCTTTCAGCCATCCTGAATTGGATAGTCTTGTTGTGGTTACCACACACCAAGTCAGAACCAGGGTTGTGATCACTTACTGAACTCAGCGAGTGACGTTGGTTTGGAAGGGCGACGTCTCGGCGGCTGGCTCTCGTCCACAAACACAAAATCCTCGTCGTCTGTCTGAGGACCCACCGGTCCGGACCCTTCCTCCCCCTCCTCCCCTTCCCCATCCGTCAGGACCAAGTCCCCGCTCCCCTCGGGCAAGCAGTCTGCGTCATCGCCGTCATCATCATCGGTCCTGCCGTCATCACCCGAGCCCTCTCTATCCCGGCATGCAGTAGCGGAGAATGACGTCACCCAACGCAGTTCTTGCTCTGCGCCTACCGTGACACGGATTGAGTCGAGCATGGCGTACAATTTCTGAAAACAACAAAATTAACAAACAAATAAAAAAAAAATGATTTTTTAAAAAAATGAGAAAGACAAAAAGTTGAAAAGAAAGAAGTTAAAGATACTAATTCACGCCTACAAGGGGTACAATTTCTGAAGAACACGATTAAACAAAATTAAACATAAAAGAAAAGACGGTGAAAAGAAAGAAGTTAAAGCTACTAATGCTACCATGTTTATGCTCACAGATCGTTCTGAGCCGTTTTCGTGGTATCTATCTTCACACCACTTAGGCACCTGGGACAGTGATAGCGTCTGTAATGCTGGCATTGAGCCAAAAGAAGCGCACTCGATGACGCGGCGACCACATTGAGCGCTCCAGTAGTGTAACAACAGTCGCAGAATCTAAATGTTCGACCGCCCGCACAAAGTGTATAGCATTAAGAACTGTACTAATCATCAAGATAGAGTATTTCGAACGCACGGTTTTAACTCACGAGCAAAACTGTTCCAGAACATAAGTTGACTTAGCAAAGATGGAATCAGCCCGTGTAATAAACATGTTTACTGAAAATATCTGCTGCCTATGGCCATACAAAAATGAAGTTCCATATACTGCGCATTTGCACGTACGTAGGCCTGCTATGCACAGCAAGGCATTTATACCATGCACCTAACTGATATTAGGAGATAACGCTGCATAAACTGGAAGTAATGCACACTACTGTTCTTCACAAAGAAAATCTCCACAAAAGAGCCTAAGTGCTGTTCAAATCCATGACGTATAGGTCTTTTTAGCCTCCCACAAAATCATTCGTTCGGCGCTCAATCCCCCATACGATCTTCGTCCATCTCGAAATTGCAAGGAAGAAAACACGGGCCTAATGAGAATGGCACGATTCACATCAGTGAAGAAAGACGATCTGCTGTCTATTCCGGGTACTGCGTGTCTGGAAGGTGGTCTGGCTCCACATGCAGAAGTCGAGGTTAGGGATTTTAGCCCCGGTTTAGAGTCTTACCTCGAACTAAACTAGCTCTAGCGTTAAATTTTCTATTGTTTTTTGTTTTGGTTTTAAATCACGAAGCGGGTCCATTCCAGCAAGGTGCCTAAGCCGTTATAGCAGGATTTACTTCTTCCTTTCTTCGCCTCCTTTTTGAAATAATTTGGTTTTTTGGTTTCTTTTGTCCTAGTCTGGGTTAGGCCCGTAGCCTTGGGTTAAATTAACCTCGACTTTTACATTCGGGCCCTGGAAGACGTGCGAACTTCATTTCATTGGTGTGTCCAGGTTAATCATCATTATTACTGCCCGGCAAACACCGGAAAATGAGAAAGTCACGACGGAGACATACGGTAAATGGTTTGTGTGGACGCCTGTGAAGTCTGTATTTCTGGCCACAATCTTGATGCAGACTGGCTTTTTTTCTCTTGTCAAAATGGGGTTTGCAGTTTCTATTGTGTAAGTATAATATGTGACCCGTTCTCACAAAAGGGACCATAAGTCGAAAATTATCAAGTTTGAGATATGTATATCACTGCAATCTACTGGTTATGCAGTGTAATTCAATATAAGAATGAAAGTTGTACTACTAATGTTCACAGAGATATAGTCAGCAGTTGAAGTTGGCTACTCACAATGCGGCCATACTGACCCCCGGCACTCTTTTCGCCTGTAGCGGCGTTCGGCCTAGCGCGACTTACAGTCCCTTTCGCGAGAACGGGTCACATATATATGAAGCAACAGCGTCAGCAGAGGATAGAGGAGCGGGGTGTGTGGGGATGGTTAGGAAGTTGGCGGGGGGATGGGGGTGGGGGGGGGGGGGGTATTTGTTTCAGCTGCTTGATGAGGGAGAGGTTCCAGTTGCCTTCTTTTTCTTTTCTTTGATGTAGATGTGAAGTCAGTTTTAGCCTTTCCTTTTTTAGAGTGTGACTGTCCAGGTCTGTATACATTTTTAGTGTCGTAGATGAATCCACTCTTTCACTTATTTATAGTATTCCTAAGGAAAACTCTCATCGGATAATACTTCGCTAAAGAATGTTTATTTTTTGTTTTTCTGTTTTTTTTATAATTCGCCACACTTACTGTTTTCATGTTTTATTACTCATCACGCATGTATATTACAGCCTATGGTCTGTCCTCGCAGGTACGCCTGTTTTGCTGTATTCAGTCAGGGGAGTGTAGGAGCGGGCGAGAAATGTGTGTGTGTGTGTGTGTGTGTGTGTGTGTGTGTGTGTGTGTGTGTGTGTGTGTGTGTGTGTGTGTGTGTGTGTGTGTGCCCCAGTGTGTTTTGTACAGAATTTCAATGTATTGCATTGTCATTGTTATGTTTTGAGCAGACATTTAATTTCCACATGAGGGATAAATAAAGTATCTTATCTTTTTCGATGAGTTAGAGGGAAAATCATTATTCGATTCTGCCAGGCAATAACGTTATATTCAAATCAGAAAATAGAAGAAGAAGAAGAAGAAGAAGAAAAAACAAAAAACTGGAAAGCCTCCCCCCACCAAGCAATGATAACTAAAACACTGTGCACTGTCCTACCTTGCCGGCTGTATCAAGGCGTGTGGCGATGGAAGCGAGCCAGGCCGCGGCCCGTGCTTCCTCCCTGTCTGACGACCGGCTGGCAAAAACTATGGACGGTCTCAGGATTCTGCACATACAAAGAACAAAGTCTTACCTTCCTCTCAAATAATGTTAAACTGTATGTTTTTTTTTTTAAGGGCGCGGGGCATTGGGTGATGACTGATTTGCGAGCTGCACATGATTCAGTATGCGGTAGGCCTTAGCATTTGACCAGCAAGGGCCCAATATCAAATTACGGTTTGACTAGAAAACGATTCTAAATGTGACCCGTTCTCGAGAAAGGGACCGTAAGTCGCGCTAGGACCGAACGCCGCTACAGGCGAAAAGAGTGCCGGGGGTCAGTATGGCCACCTTGTGAGTAGGCAACTTCAACTGCTGATATCTCTGTGAACATTAGTACACTTGTAGTACAAATTTCATTCTTATATTGAATTAAACTGCATAACCAGTAGATTGCAGTGATATAATTTAAAATTCAAAATTTATAATTTTCGACTTATGGTCCCTTTTGTGAGAACGGGTCACAAATGTCCGCGGCCTTTAACAGTGCATCGTGCCAGTCTAGGCGCTTCCTTAAACAAACAAACAGACAAACAATAAAAAAACAACAACAACAACGACAAAACCACCACCACCAACAACAAAAACCAACCTACCAACCAACCTACCAACCAACCAACCAACCGAACAGTACATATCCAACTCTAATAAACAGTAATATCGTATACTATCGTTATAGTATTAAAATCCATTTTGATACAAGTCCACAGGCCGGCGGGGAATCAAGCAAGCCTTCGATGTGTTAAAGACCACTTAACTAAAGGCATGTCAATGATTTTTTTTTTTATGAGACTGAGATCAAACAAACACTACAACCACAGATCAGTGGTTCAACGTACAGCATCCGAAATCACACTAGCTGGACATGTAAACGACAAAAAATAAACAAACAAAAACAAAACAAAACACTGAAAGGGTAAGTTGTTATCGATAAAGTGCCCATGGGCTTATAAAGCCCATGCTATAATTATAGTTTGAGATTCCTATTGTACGTGTGAATGCATTCAGGGGATATAAAATGCCCCGAGGTGCATTGCTCTGTCTATAAATCCAGACAGAATCATCACGTGTTTCCATAACACAACGGCCTTGCCTTTCAGCCTCCGCCGCAAGCATCTCTTGTTCCACGGCGTGGCGCTGCATTCGAGCAATGGCTGTCCTGATACGCCTCACGTCATCACGGCTGACGTCTGTGGTTGGCGGACGCTTGCGGAAGGATACAGGCGGTCCCACGCCGCCATCGTCTGAACGCCTCCGCTTCCAGTCTTGAGCCACTCGGTAATTACCCTGCAAAATAATGCCACCTACTAATAAGCTTAGGTTAGCGGAAAGCACGCAGATCACAGGACAACTGGGCCCGCATGTAAAAGTCGGGGTTAGGGAGTTTAGCCCCGGGTTAGAGTCTCACCACGAACTAAACTAGCTCTAGGGTTAAAGTTTTTTTTTTTTTTTTTTTTTTTTTTTAACCAGGAAGCGGGTCCATTCCACCATGGTGCTTAAGCCGTTCGAGAAGGATTTTTTCTACCTTTCTTCGCTTCCTTTTTAAAATTTTGTGTTTGGGGTTTCTTTTGTCCTAGTCGGGGTCAGGCCTATAGCCGTGGGTTAAATTAGCCTCGAGTTTTACATGCGGGCCCAGATAAATAAAACTAACACCAAGAATGCTTTCATTTATAAAATTAATGTCGACGCCAGCTACCGACAAGCTTACAATAGCGGAAACGAGAAAGAGTTCATCCACACGGATCACAGAAAAAACAGATAAATGAAACTAATTACAAGAAAGCTTTGACTAAAAATATTGACGTCAGCGACCGTGCTCTGTCTGTCTGTCAGGTAGATTAATTATGTCCGTCAGGTAGAGTATAAAGGGATCGACAAAGCACGTCCTGAGTAATAACCGTGATTATAGTCAGAAATATAACGATGCATTTAAGGCGGAAGATGTGTCAAACCAGTCACGCACTGACAGACAGAGGAAGTGAGAACAGGAGTTAAAGGTCTGCAATCTCAGCAAAAAGCCGCAAACATTGTGCTTTTTTAAAACTGCCACTCCTTCGACTGTGCATAATCCAGGCAACTCTGTCACAGTTGCAGGGTTTTCAGCGCTTCGGGAAGCCTTATAAAACCAGAGCACGAGTTAACCGTGAGATTATTTAGCTTTTGGTCAGTGAGCGAGACATAGGTACAGTGTCTAGCGGATGTTGAGTGCTGCACGATCTTTCTCGCTCAGTGTCAAAACGCAAACTGAGCTGTGAAATCAGGCTGCCCTTGGCTTTTATTGGGGTTTCAGGGACGCTGAAAACTCTGCAACTGTGACAGAGTTGACTGCGCTTGCACGGTCGACTCTGTAATTTTTGTTGTTGTTACACTTCGGAAAGCTTTTTCTTGGGAGCTTAGATCTTTAAAAAGAAAACTGTCACGTTAGGTAAGACTTACCCTGTAGTCGTGTGTCCCTCTGGCAATGAAATCGTCAGCCTTGAGCAACAGATCGCGCGCAACAGTGATATTGTCCCTACTAGCGTATAGAATGGCCTAGGAAAAACCACATACATCAACCTCATATAAATGTCCGACGATTTACAGCATCAAAGAGAAAGGAAATGAAAGAAAGTATCTGTTTGCTGAAGTACAGGGGTATATTTAAACATGAGTGTCTACCGGCAGAAAAATAATATGCACACGCACGAACGTGAAACACACACGAACGTGAAACACACACACACACACACACACACACACACACACACACACACACACACACACACACACAGCAAATGGCGCACCTTATTCTGCACAACAGATTCTCTAGACAGAGCAAACGGAGTTGCTCATTCTCCACAAGCATTTTCTTTCGACAAAACACGGATATAAGGGGGGAGGGGGGGTATAACGTCCTTTTCCACCAAATACGGGTGATATCAAAGACGGGGCAACAATGAAAAAGCCAGCACAAATATTTGGCCCCAGCCGGGATACGAACTCACGACCCGAGCATTAGAAGTCCAACGCTCTACCATTCGGCCACCCCGGCTCCAAACACGGAGATAACAAAATAGCTTGTCTTTCTTTTTTTGTGTGTCTTTTTTTCTTTCTTTTTTTTGGGGGGGGGGGGGGGGGGGAGGGGGGGGGGGCACTTTCTGCAGAATTCGTTCAGGGACAAAAAAGCGGTTCTTGTCAGAGAGTCTGGGGCGCTTTTGCAGAAAAGTGTGTACATACATGTGTATGTAATGTGTAATGTAGTTTTCATTTGTATCTCATGTGTATGTATTACCACTATACCAGCTATTGTGAGGCGCCCAGAGCTCCAGCAGAAGGTTGGGCGCAAGACAAATCCTCATTATTATTATTATTATTAAAAGTCGGGTTTCTGCAGGAAAAAAACCCTGCTATTTCCTTTTCTTTCAGAAAAACGGGATTGAGCCATTTTCTGATTTTCTTTGTTATTTTTCTGCAGAAATGCTGTTTTCAGGCAGAAAAAACCCGGAATATTTGATTTTTCTACAGAAAACCTTCTTCCTGCTGAAAAGTATCATTTTTCTGAAAAATAACCCAGGATTGTTGATTTTTCTGGAGAAAACTGCTACATGTATTTTGTCAGATTTCCCTCGCTCATCGTAAGTCGCCGTCTCATCGGACACCTTCGAACTACCACGTCACACCCCGTGACAGACTGCAGCTGTATCCGTATTTACATACCTGAGTTCGCCTGACATACATGGTCCTTGTGGAGTACATGAGTTCCCAGTTCAGTTTCTGGGCCGTGGAGTTGATGTAGTACACGAGGGTTCTCAGGTCGTTCCTGGCGAAGCCATCCTGAAACTTCTCACGCACCTGCTGCATCCGCGCGTTCAGTTTCAGTGCTTTCCTTGGGACATCATCATCATCATCATCATCATCATCATCATCATCATCAATAATCTTTACCTGTTGTCCAGTAATCGATATGCGGAAAGTGACACTTGTTTTCGAGCTCATTCATGAAAACGATTTTGGTTCTTTGAGGTCATCATCATCATCATCATCATCACCATAATCGTCAGTTCCTGTGCTTTTTTCCCGCTTTCCAAGGGACATCATCACCATCACCATCATCATCATCATTAACGGACAGAAACAAAACGTTTTTATTTCAAGGTCAGTTACCGAAAGGACTTTCCCCATCTCATCAGTACAGTCGTCGTCAACGAATGCTCTAAATCACCGAGTCGCTCGAGCTGACCCACCTCTGCATGTCTTTCACATCCCGCAGCTTCATCACAGCAGACCTCTCATCGGCGTACGCCTTCTGGATGACGTCATACAGACTGGGGAGGCTCACCTCTGGTCGGGCAAGCGACCTGGTGGTCGGGCCAGTCATCCGACTGCGATGGGCACGCATGTAGATGTCCTTCGTCAGTAGGGTTGCCCGAAGCACCGTGTCTGAGGAAACAAGAAACGCTCAACAGCAAACACAGAAGCTTAAAGGCCTGCAGGGCATCCGCTGAGCCCACGACAGACAAAGGAAGAGGTAAAGAGAAAGAGACCTGCCATGCATAGGTGTAGCACTCGGTTTTAATGGTTGGTCGGATGAGGCTGACCGTCCCGGTCACAAGAATGACTGGGGGAATGAAGACAAAAAACCCAGTGTGTATGCAGAACACAGAGGACATAAGACAGAGGAGGAAGACACTGATGATTCTTTCGCCATGTAATTAACAGTCCCGCTACTGATGTTGATGGGCAAAGCAGGAAAAGAAAAGAACGGGGGAAAACAGAAAAAAACCCAAACCAAACACCTCCCCCCCAAAAAAACAACAACAAAATTTAAAAAAAAACAAACAAAAACAACAATAATAAACAACAAAAACAAACAAAACAAAACAAAACAAAACAAAACAAACCCCAAGAACAAAAATATCATACTTATGCCACTGGCCTCAGTTATTCCCGCACTACCCAAAAAACAAAACAAGACAACATAAAACAAAACAAGAGAATACAAAACAAAACAACACAATTCAACACAACACAACACAACAAAAGAGAAAGCATCACAACACAACACAACACAACACAACACAACACAACACAGTCTAACCCTACCCAACCCATCCAAACCAGATCATACTAAATCAAACCAAATCCAAAACCCGCAACACTTAACTCACCGTACACCATGTCGTTGGCCTTGGCGATGGCCATGAGCTGTTCCCTCACGCCCATCATGATGGTGTAGCGCGTCCCGTTGAAGACGAACTCGTTCTCCTGATGCACAAACTGCAGCCCGTTGTTCAGCACCCCCACCACGCGGTTCACGGACTTCACCAACCGATCAGCGGCATCAGCAAAACTTGGGAATAACCGCCTCTCCTGGTGGACGGCACAGAAAAAAAAAATTACAATGAAGGGGTGTGGGGGTGGGTGTTTGGGAGTTTAAAGTCCTTTTCCATCACGTAGGGTGATATCAAAGGACGGGGCAACGAGAAAAAGACCAGCACAGGTATTTGGCCCAAGCCGGGATTCGAACACACTTGAGCATTGAGAGTCAATAAACAATGAAGGAACAATTGCTGTGCGAGTGGATGGGTGAGTGTTTTAAGTGAGTGTTTCTATCCACCGCGAGGACAAATTCAAAGACGGGGGAACTACAAAAAGCTGACCGTACAAAATAGGTGGGATTCAACCCCACGACCTCCTGCTCTCGAGTCCGACGCTCAAACCGGTTGAGCAGCTAGCTCGACTCCACCGAGTGCAAGGAGTAAAAGAGAAAGCACCTGTATAAATCTGTACGCTTGACTGACCACAAAGGGGAGCTTGTGACTTGAAAAGTCCCACTACTGTTTTACACTTTTTCTTGTAAAACAACATCACGCAGTGCATATTATGAAGTGCCCTTGGGTTTGATAAAGTCTTATAAAGTTTGAGATTCCCATTTTAACAACAACAACAACAAACAGATTTGAAACAACAACAACAACAACAACAACTCACCAGTCTGTCAGCTGCAGCTGGGCGCCTGACGTAGTCACCACGATTCCCACCACGACCTCGTCCGCCTGAATACAGTCTAGGTCCATATCTGGATCCGTATCTGGCTCTGGGGTCGATCACCTGGCTCTGATACCTGGCGGTGTCTGGAAGTAGTGCGGACAACATCCTCGATGAGGTTGGCCTGTCTGGATCACGGTCTCTTTCCGTCTGCGCTGATGGCGGTCTGCGAGACTGGGAGTGTTCTTTCTGTCGTCGGTCGTGCGAGCCTTGGTTCCGTGAGCGATGTTGTGTTCCATGACTTTGTGAAACATGGCTCCGCGAAGTGTGCCTCTCTGTTTCGGGATCCCTTGAACGGTGCCACTGTGGGTCAGAATTCCTTGAACCGTGCCTCTCTTCTTCAGGACGCAGTGAACCGTGCCTCTGAGCTTCAGAAGTCTGTAAACTGTGCCTCTGTGCTTCAGGAGTCCGTGAACCATGCCTATGTGTTTCAGAAGTCCTTGAACCGTGTTTATGTGCTTCAGAAGTCTGTGAACCGTGCCTCTGTGACTCAGACGTCCTTGAACCGTGCCTGCGTGATTCAGGAGTCCTTGGAGCATGCCGGTGCTCTGCAGGAATCCTTGAACCACGCCCTTCTGCTTCAGGAGTCCTTGAACCGTGTCTCTGAGCTTCAGGAGTCCTTGAAGTGTGCCTCTCTGCTTCCGGGTCCCTTGAACGGTGCCACTGTGGGTCAGAATTCCTTGAACCGTGCCTCTCTTCTTCAGGACTCCGTGAACCGTGCCTATGTGCTTCAGGAGTGCTTGAACCATGAGTCTCGGGAAACGCCGAGCTTTTCCTGACAGCATTGGACACTCCTGAAGGCTGGAGTTCAGAGGTCTCAGAGTCCACTGGTGTTTCAACAGAGGAGTCAACGGCATGTGTCTTAGACTTTTTCTTACGACCATTTCCCCTGTTCTTACTGCTTGCTTTCTTTTTGGACTTTCGGATCTTGTGAGTCCTTCCGTTATCAAAAGGACTGGCACTTTCTTCGGTCAAATCTGGCGACGGCGACTGTTTCTCGTTGGCATCACTCACGTCTGTTGGCTGCTCTATATATAACGAGTGTGTTCCTTTGTTGGCATTACTCTCTGTTCGTGAAACTGAAGTGACGTCAGATTCAGACTTAGATTTTCTGGGAGGGTGTCTGGAATTCTGTTTATCTGACTTTTTGTTAGACTTTGACGTTGTCTCGCTCTTTGCGGCCGGGGTTGGTTTTGGAGTGGTCTGTTGATCTTCGGTGTCGGTTGCTTCTGGAGTGGTCTGTTGATCTTCGGTGTCGGTTGCTTCTGTCTCTGAACTGTCTTCGTTACTAGAAAACAAGGAGGAGAACCACGAAAATGCCGATGTTGATTTTTGTTTCTTCTTCTTTTTCTTCTTCCGAGCCCGCTCTGTAGTAGTTGTGGGAAGCGTCGTGGAGTCATTTGATTCTGAATCCCTCTGTGCAGCATCTCTTTGAGCAGATCCTGCTGCAGCAGAACCTCCTGGTGCAGTTTCTGCTCGTGCAACAACTCGTGATGCGGAGTCTTTCGCTACAGCGGAATGTCTTCTGGCACTGCCTTCTGACGAAGAACCTGTCTGCGTGGACCTTTTGGGTGCAGAATCTCCTCGCGTAGAATCTCTTGCAGCAGACTTCCTTCGCACAGAATCTCTTGCAGCAGACTTCCTTCGCACGGAATCTCTGCCTGACTTGACCGTCCTTGGAACTGATACTTCTTGTCTTGACGTCCGTGTGCCTGGAGTTGCGCCTCTCCCTTCAGAACGACTTCGCGATCTCTGGCGTTTTCCATGCGTGTCTACTCCCTTTTCAGCTGTTTGACGTGAGTTGTGTTGACCATGTCCGTGTCGCCTTCTCCCTCTTCTTCTGTTCCCCCGGCTTCTCCTGCTGCTCGTAGACACTCGTATGTTGATGACTGGAGCTTGTAGACAATCTGCGAGAAAAGAAACCAAGGAACATGAGGATTTTTTGGGGACGATCATATGGTGCAGATGCTGTGATGGAGATGTAGTTCATGTAAGTATCGTTCCAGTGTGTTGTGCTGGAGAAAAAAGAAGACATATGATTGATGTAAGTGTTATTTTGATCGTTTCAAGCCCAACGGGACTGAAATATGGACAACGCTATGGCATAACCTGCTCAAACAACATGCTCTAGGTCTTGCACATTGATTTGTGTTTATGTGGACGATGACATGGCATAAACTACTCATATAAACATGCTCGAAGTCTTGTACATTTTAACTCAGTCTGGGAGACGCTTTCGTTTTGCCTAGAGTATTTCTTTGGCCGGGCTATGTCGACCTGCGCTTCTTTTCACGATACCTTTGAGTGTCCCCCCCATCGAGCTTGGGGCTTGAGGTAAGTATAGACCATAACGAAGTAGGTCAACGGAAATATCAACAAAGCTGCCTTGTTAAACGTGCATAATAATGAGCCGGTATGACACACCTACGTCAATGAAGGATATCGGCCTACGCCAGGAAATAATGACGCACGATACCTACAGGCTCATGTCTGGCAGGCAAAGTAATCTGTTTACTGGGCGACAACAGTGCATGGTTTAGAGCCGGGGGGAAGGGGGAGGTAGTGTGTGTGTGTGTGTGTGTGTGTGTGTGTGTGTGTGTGTGTGTGTGTGTGTGTGTGTGTGTGTGAGACGGAGACGGAGACAGGTAGGGGGGGGGGGAGTGGGGATGGTACCTGTACACCGGTGCGGGACGGAGTAAAGGTGGGCTGTTGAGAAACGGGCTCGTTTTACTGGGCTTGCATCATCGTGTGAGGATCGTACGATCTCACGCTGGCTTTTTGTTGGCCGCCGGTGTGTGTGTGTGTGTGTGTGTGTGTGTGTGTGTGTGTGTGTGTGTGTGTGTGTGTGTGTGTGTGTGTGTGTGTGTGGTCTTAGCCCAGGTTTCTTATTTCTGACAAATGACTGCTTTTCCGTCTGAAATCGTTCTAGCATGCTAAACCTGCCTATTCACGCAGGAACGATGCTTTGTTATACAGATTACCTCTCTCAAGTTTATTTGGCAAGGTTACATGTCAGGAGGGAATAAGTTTCAATTTCTGCCGCTGCTTGCGTGGTGCAGTGAAAGAGGGTTGCAGAAGTTTCATCCAAGATGGACGGACAGCAGTATAAAAAGCTCATAATTATTCTAGACTTTGATCAAAGAATTTGTCATTAAACAAAAGCGATCATCAATACAACATTAAAGGAACGGTAATAATTACTTAAATGAGCATCGCTATATTTTCGTTTTCTTCTGTTTTTTTTTTTAAAGTCTTATTTGAATTCGCTAGTATAATAATGTATAATAAACTGACGACCAAAAGAAACTTTACAAATCTCAACGCGAAAGAGCTGAAATGAAAAGTCGTTTTTTTAATATATTGTTACTGATTGATTTATTTCTTGAATGCTATTTATATTTTACTGCTGAGACGATCTTTCGGTGCAGAGCTAGATAAACATCAACCGCCTTGCCTTAAGATCCTTGATGGCATATCTAGCTAATGGCGTGTTTGTGTGACCAGCAGCTATTTTGTTCCAACGCAGTCACCAGACAGTGACTTGATTAAAGGAGTGATAAGGCTGTGTGTTGGTCTTAGGGTCGTTTCAACAATGCATGTCTTTTCTTCTTTTTTTTTTGTCAATAGCGCTAGCTATACCTAATGACTTATCTCAAGCCCCCGTTAGCGGTGCATGTTCTTATCAAAAAGGTTTCCTTTTGTTCGTACGTCCCCTATCAGCTGAAACATATCATGAGTTTTGCAGACGGGGAGAGAGTCAAAAGGAAACTGATCAGACGTCAATCTGTCAGAGTGAAAACGAGCGTGGTTTTGTTTAGTCCGCGCCAAGGCAAGGTTTTGTTCAGCGCTATGAGCGATACGCACGCGACACAACTGGCGGAAATGGTTTAAAAGCGTGATTGTATGTGTGGTGACCTCGCAAAGTTTTTTTTTCCCCTTTTGCAGTTTAAGTGCCGCGTTGCAAGAAATTGTGTGCGTGCGTGCGTGCGTGTGTGTGTGTGTGTGTGTGTGTGTGTGTGTGTGTGTGTGTGTGTGTGTGTGTGTGTATGTGTGTGTGTGTGCGCGCACGCTTGCTTATATGCTGATATACAACTGACAACATCATCTACAACAACAACAACAGACAACAGCAACAGCTACAACAACAACCAAACACAGACATGCCACGCGGGCACACACACACACACACACACACACACACACACACACACACACACACACACACCAAGCGCAACTGCATGGTGAGGATAGTACTGATGACGATACATGGATGCATGAAGGTGACAAGCTGTGTGACCACAACGCACAAGCCAGCGACAATCTGTGCATTACAAGGACAACAAATCACCTAGCTCGCCGACTCAGTTCGTCAGTGAGCTATTCGGCCATCTCCTGCTGTTTGACCCGCAAACAAGTCGCCTAAAATGCCGTTTGAGTTTCCGTCCTTCCACTGACTACTCCCCCATCTCCCTACACTCAAATCGAGGCTCCCCCCATCCCTCCCCGATACCCCTCTCCGCTCCCTGTACACTCCAGTGTTCCCTTCTGTCTCCCCATCATCTAGCCCATCCGCTCCTTTTCGCAAACCTGGCTCGGCTCTCCTCATCCCAGCTGTGTACTTTCTGCGTATACGCAAAAATGGCTGCCTCCCTCAATTAATCTAAATAATTATGCGCTCAGTTTTCGCAAAATGTATTCTATTGTTCATGAGTCAAATGCCCCAAAGGCATTCTTGCATTAAAGAACACTTACGATGGTGATGGACAATACATTAACAATGATTGTTCTCCGTTGTTTTGAGGAATGAAAATTTAAAAAAAAAATGTTCTTAGTACTTAGTAGAGGGCCTATTTTGCATCTTTGGGGGGAGAGATAGAGAGAGGGTTGGTGGGTGGGTGTTTGGGGGTTTAACGCCCTTTTCCACCACATAGGGTGATATCAAAGACGAGGCAACGATGAAAAAGCCAGCACAAATATTTGGCCCCAGCCGGGATCGAACTCACGACCCGAGCATTAGAAGTCCAACGCTCTACCATTCGACCACCCCGGCTCCCCGAGAGAGAGAGAGAGAGAGAGAGAGAGAGAGAGAGAGAGAGAGAGAGAGAGAGAGAGATTTATTCTCTGCTAACCTTTCAAACAAACAACAAGTACACAAAAAAGCTTTTAATACGTCATTGAAGTAGGATTTCCTTGTTCCTAATATGTGCTTTTTGTCGTGAGTCATTTGTTGTCTTGCTAACAAAGCCACCCTTTGTGCCTCTTACTGATATGAGCTGGTTCAGACAAAAACAAAACAAACAAAAAAAACATTAAGATGTCTGTACTGCACTTACCATAAACCTGAATTTGTTGATTTGAACGTGAACGTAGTCATGCAACCAGTGAATTAGGTGATCAGAAAAGGGTGGGTGGGTGTTTGGGAGTTTAACGTCCTTTTCCACCACATACGGGTGATATCAAGGACGGGGCAACGACGAAAAAGCCAGCACAATATTTGGCCCCAGCCGGGGTTCGAACTCACGACCCGAGCATTGGAAGTCCAACGCTCTACCATTCGGCCACCCCGGCTCCCCAAGTGATCAGAGAAATTTACATATGTATAAATATATAATAAATAATAAGCGCATTAGTATAGGCGCTTTATCCAAAATATTTGCCTAAAAGCGCCGCGAGCTAAACCAAACACGCACGTTCACGTGAATCACACGCATTCTCTCACACACTGGACATGAACACATTACAATCAGGTGGTGCGAAGGGCCAGGTCAGCAATTTAAGTTTCGGAATTTTAGAACTGCATTTATTTTTTTTAATTTGTGGGCTGAATATTTCCAAAGCGGAGGAGGGAGAAGCCGGATTAACCGATGAGAACCCCCGACGGTCGGCCCGAATGAACAGTGCCACATACGAGAAAGAAAAATTCTTCGCCGCGAGTGGGACTCGAACCTGACCTCTCGCATTTGTGACTAAGTCTCACTAGCCCACCGACTCCAACACCAACACAGTCATGCTACCGGGTATCAAGCCAACTACAAGTCATCTTACAATCCGCTTTTAGAAAATGATTATATGGTGGCTGCTATTGACACCCCCCCCCCCCCCCCGTCCCCTCTCCTTTAGCCCTTCCCGTCCCTGAGAATATCGGATCCGCTCGAGAAAAACCTGCAGGGGAGGTCGGGGTAACTTCTTTGAGTGCCTGGCATGTGGCCCTGCGAATATAATAGGGCAAAGAAGGTCATGCGCGACTGACGTTTGCCCTGGTGAATCAAGCGAAACACACCCGACAAAGAAGTCAGCCCATGGCCGATTAAACAGTCAATCGGGCTTGATCCGCGGCACGCAAGACGACTGTCTTAAAGTCTCTATGTTCATAATGAGTTCTGAGGGGGGGGGGGGGGGGGGGGGACCTGCCGCCTACAAAGCTCTAAAGCCTGCTCTTAACTGGGCACAGCGCGCGAAACACACATGTGCACATCACAGTCGTTGCGCTCGGTGTGCCTTTTAACTACAAAACTGAACACAGCTGTGCTCGGTGACAAACCGATTGAAGATGCACTGTCCGCCATCAGTGTTTGTGCGCCGAGTGACGTAGCACAGCCAATCAGAATCTGTTGAGGAAACCACAGTCACAGTTGTGGCTATTTGAAATCCAGGTTGCTGTGATGACGCCACAGCGGCGGAAACCCCCCAAATCACAACTGTGTCACAACTGTGGATAGCACTGCGGCGCTCCGCAGATGTTTGCCAAATGAATAGATGTTCCCTTTGGCCACTGCGACCATTTCCATGACTTTGCGGTTTCCAGTAGTAAGGAAATACGACGTTCTTTGACCTAACGCTTCTGTACCTCTACCACACGTCGATAATAATAATAATAATAATGACAACATGTTGCCCGTTTCGTCTGGCTGTGTGAATTGGATCTGCTTCTGTGACTGGTCTTCCACAGTCAAGGATACATCAAATGAGCGGTCTGGCAGTCTGACTGGACTGAATCGTGTTCAGGTGGGCTGTTCAGTTAGGGTAGTTGCCCCCCTCCCCTCCCCTCCCTTCCCAATTAGGGCCGTCTCCAATCACTCTTGTTACGGGGATGTTAAACCCCAACTAACCAACCAGTCAACATTTCTAGGATAAAGAGCCCATGTTGAGGATCGAATTTTGTTGTGATGTCTTTTCCTTTGACTGTGTACAGTTGATCTGTTCGTGTAACTGGTCCCGGCCATCAACGTGGAGGAAAATGCAAACTTTCTAGTGTTTATGTCAGTTGATGAGTTGAATACATTAAATAAGAGGCCTGGCAGTCTCACTGGACTGAATCGTGTTCAGCTGGACTGTTAGGGTAGCTGCCCCCCTCCCACCTCCTCCCTCAAAAACAAAATCCCAGTTAGTACAATTCATCATCATTATTATGATTATCATAACCACACCACTTAGACACCTGGACAGTGACAGCGTCAGCGGGGAGGGGCAAACAGGCAGTGGGGTGGGTGTTTGGGAGTTTAACGTCCTTTTCCACCGCGTATGGGTGATATCAAAGACGGGGCAACGAGAAAAAGTCCAACACAAATATTTGGCCCCACCCGGGATTCGAACCAGACAGACAGACAGCGACAGAGAGACAGAGACCTGGTAATTTAACAGCCATATTAACAACTCACGACAGACCTCTTTGTATGTGACCTCGTACAAAACAGAGTTCACACGACAACGCCACATGCACGGCAAACAAATCACATGAAATTTGCTGCCTGAACCGGCATACTCAAGCACGCTGCATCAGTTTACCTTTATACAGTGTGCCTGGCCCAAGCAGCCGGCCGTGCAACTACGCAGAACGCATTACTGTCACTGAAGTGTCAGGGATAAAACTAACATGACATTAAAGTGAAATGCTTCGAGGTCAAGGCAAACAAACTGTCAAGTGACACCTCCCCTTTCCAGAACCGTAAACAGCAGAGAGTCCGTTCCGATCGCAATGTATATTATAGTTACATACGGATAATACGCTTTGTGTCGAACAATCATGCTTTAGAAAGTCGATGGCCTTTTAAGTACGTAACTCACCACTTTTTTTTTTTTTTTTTTTTGAACCTCAGTTGCATGCAGGATGCTACTGACTTTTGTCTTTTTAAAGTTTGTTTTCCTTTTCTTTGCTTTTTTTTTTTTTGGAAAATGTGTCGAGCATCCTTTCTTCATTGGTTCTTTTTCTGTTTCTGTGTTTCTTACATATCCAACTGATAAGTATGTGGTTCTTATATGGACATTTTGATTATATTTATACTGCTGATGGTCAAACAATAAACAATAAACTGTTTTACGTAGACTGTCTGTATGTGTTTGTGTGTGTACGTGTGGGCTTGTGTGTGCGTGTGTGTGTGTGTGTGTGTGTGAGAGAGAGAGAGAGAGAGAGAGAGAGAGAGAGAGATTATACATTTACAAACTACTCAGCCTAAGAGATTCCTGTATCGAGTCTCGTGCTCGTACATGCAGTGTAACGTAACTGACCACTTAATAACTAGACATGTAACCAAATTCTCAGTCATGCAAAACCAGTCGTTGCGCAGTACGGGGGCGCGTCAATCAAGACTGAGACTCCTGCACGTCATCGAAAGCTACAGATACCGTTGTTTAGGACAACATTCGATGAATATGTGTGCAAGAAGCCCAAACAAACTGTTGTATTTTACTCCTGCTAGGTCGCTCTCTTCGTGCACTCGCAGAGAAGACACGGGATACAACAGAATACAACAGAAGATGCGCGGAGAACAATTTCATGAAAGAAGAAGAACCCAGAACGCTGTGCAGGGCTGCTTATATACTACCCCCCTAAACAGGTCAGATCCAGAACAATCCTCAACTTACGGGCAAGTTCGAAATCTTTCCAAGGTGACGTAATCTACTGACGTTACAGCACCAGCATGTTCTGTGATGGTCTAGAAATTTCCATCAAAATGCAGTGGCTTTTCGCGATCTCTACAACACAAACAAACAACAACAACAAATCAACTTTCTAAGTTGAAAGGATTTGTATACCAAGCATTTGCGTGCATGCTGCGCAGATTGTTTGCCATTCTGACGTTCATCTGTATAGTGAGTCAGGTGAACTGCGGGTAATCCAGTACTGTGTGACCCTTACATAATGGCAGGTCGTTTGTTTTCCGCGTCGTTCAGCTGCGGGTGTCAAGACTACATTCCCACTTTACACACAGACTGTATTGTGTGCACAAAGATTACGATCTGAAAGTAAGGTGAGAGGTAAAACAAAGTACACATTCACACGCTCCACACGGGCATCAACCCTGTTCCGGGTCCGTCGATAACTCTAGGCCCCTGCGACGACGGCCAAGTCGGGCTAACCGAGACGAACTAAGTGATACCAAAGACCGTAGCATCTTTGATGATACCTAAGAAGGAAAAAACAAAAATACTCGGTGACAAGGAAAGTGGACAGTTGCGAACAACTTTGAGGTTCCCGTGTCAAGTTATTTCACAGTGTGCACAGATACGGTCAAAACTGTCGCATTCACCAGCACAGTACATTCTCAACCCGTTCGAGATTACTCTCTGCATGAGTTGTCCCCCGTGCCTACACAGACCCGCAGCATTCTTCGTGGCAGCTTTGTGCTCTGCCACGAAATATGCGTGCTTGTTGCGGCAAGGGAGACAACTCATGCAGGCAATAATCTCGAAACAGGCTGAGAATGTACTGTGCTGAGGAAAGCGACAGTTTTCACCGCTTCTGTGCGCACTGTGAAATAACACGGGAACCTCAAAGTTGTTCGCAACTGTCCACTTCCTTGTCGCCGAGTATTTTTGGTTTTTTTCCTTCTCAGGTATCACTTAGCTCGGCTCGGTCTCGATTAGCCCGATTTGGCCGTCGTCGCAGGGGAGGGGAGTTATCGACAGACCCGGAACAGGGTTGAACGGGCATAAGAAGGGCTTCATAGATTTTATATGCAGACATCTGATAGTCTTCGGTCGGGACCCTCGGTGGTTTTGTGTGTGTGTGTGTGTGTGTGTGTGTGTGTGTGTGTGTGTGTGTGTGTGTAGACGGTTAAGCGGGCTCTGCATGGCTGTACTGATTAGAGGTCAACTTTTAAAAGGGCTGATATCCAACTTTACTAAGCCAACATTAGTGTTGGAACAGTCGGTTTCGCTCGTGAGTGCGCCTGTACGCTCGAAAACATGTTTACCACCCGTAACACTGGCTGCTTGGACATAATAACGCCGCTGCCTAATCAGTCTAGAAACATTTCCCCAAACTTCCACCCGCTGATGGCTACACCATTTCTGAGAAGACCTGACGCGCGTCGTACAGCCGGAAGTGCGTTTGACCAATCATGGTTAATCAAGACTACCCGCGATCGAAATGACGACCGGAGGCACATGTATTTGTAAACCGAGACGAGAAAAGTTGTGATTATATCATATCACTATACTCTCCCCCACTAACTGACCAACCTTAACATCATGATGTTAAGGACTAATGTCAGTGTAGTTGGGCGTGTTGGTTATCTGTTTCCCCGGTTTGAATCAGTTGGTATTCACAGATGCACACTGTCTTGATACAACAAATTACCTATGCATGCGCATGTACAAAGGCCGAGGCGAGGCAGGCACTGCAAATGAGTTTGCACAAATTGTGGCTTGATTTGGTGAAGAAAATCCCTAACCAAATTCATGCCACAAATGGATTCGGAACCCGGTACCTCAGGCTCCGCAGGCCCAAGTCGGAAGCATTAAATGTCCTTATTCTAAGATTTTTAGGCCCACAGACCGTTCTGAGCTGTTTTGGTGTGTCACAGCAGACGTAATAATACAAACTGACCGTGGGGCCAAGTATGGTGTTTATTTGAAGGACCACATTTGGCGAGCGTGCTAGTTTGTAACTGATGATTTCTGGTTATCACGAAATTTCAGTGTGATTTTCGTGATTTCAGCATTTGTAGGGCAAGGTGCTTGCCAGGGGGTTGTAACAGAAGGCACACTGCCAATGAAGCTGGGCCTTTTTGCCTACATGGCAAGCAGAGGCGACGCGAGTGGATTTCAGTGAAGTGGCTTTCTGGCTTAAACAAAGTACATGTAGACTCGCATTGCTGCAGTGAGCTGAGCGGAAGGAAGATATTCGATTGTTTTTTTCAAACCCCTGTCAGGTACGTGCCCTTAAATGGTCTGTGCATGGTAATTTTTACTTCTACGTTGAAGCATTTTCAGGGGCGACTATGATGCCTGGGTCGGCTAATAGGAAATATATAGGCATTTTGAGGCCTCGTGCATTTGAAACCTGCGCACCGTCACACCACTGAAACACAAAGTCATGCACAACCTGCCCCCGTAGTGCAGTGGTTAGCACTTCGGACCATAGACCGGGAGATCCGGGTTCGAATCCCAGCCGAGGCAAGCGGGATTTTGCCTACCTAAATCGGCTCCTACCCAGAGCGGGTGTGCTATGGGCCCAATGGGAAGGCTGTTGCCACACAGCCGAGATTCACCCAGTTTGCGACTTTGGGGTGCTTCCCTTGGTCTTATGATGCGGATGATTACACGGCCGGCACCGCAGGTGCCGTAGTTCCCGGCCTGGTTAACGCCAGGATATTTATGGCAGGAAGCGTGGAATGCGGCCCTGTCCCGCAGTCCCAAACCACACGGACTTCCATGGCATCATCTTACCATCATCCTCATCTCCATCCTCATGCATAATAAAAATTGCCCCACCCTTTCAAGCCCTCCATGGATTCCAACCATGACCTGGGAGCAACACCACTTGAGCTGGAAAAGAGATGGGGCAGCAAAAAAAAACCAAAAAAAAAAAAAAAAACGAAGAAGTGGGGTGGTCGAAGAGCGTTGGACTTCTAATGCTCGGGTCGTGAGTTCGATGCCGGCTGGGGCCAAATATTGTGCTGGCTTTTTCATCGTTGCCCAGTCTTTGATATCACCCTTTGTGGTGGAAAAGGACGTTAAACCCCTAAACACCCACCCATCCACCCACCCTTTTAAAAAAAGAAACAAGAAAATGGAAGCATTAGCACCTTCGCCACCAGGTCAATGACCCATTTCAGCTCACAAAACGCACTACACCTAACACTCGGTGTTCCGCGTAGGACTTTTCAAGTCACATCACGCCACTTTCCGGACAAGGAAAAAACAGCGTGAAGCATGTTGTACTGACTTGACGAGGAAGAGGGAGGGAGGGAGGCTTTTGCCTTGTACTACATTTACAAAAGCCGGGGCAGGAAGGAGAGGGAGAGGCCAGAGAGAGGGGCTGTTTCAAAAGTTGACAAAGACGGAGCGGCCGGCCCATCGACTGCGAAGCAAGCGGTGCGTAGGAGGGAATTCCCATATCGTACGACTTCCAGTCAATGAACTGAGTGCGCGCCAAAACGCAGGCAAGGTGGACCTACCCTACTTAATCTGTTTGCTCTCCTCGCCACTCGACGGGGGGCACCGCGGGCGTAACGCTGTTACAACTTTGTTTAGCTTTCTCAGGTACTGTACCCGCGTTTTTAGGTGTTGATAAAAGGAAAATGGAATGATTATAATATGAGGGTGTTAAGATGGAGGGGGGTGTGGGTGGAAGGAGGGAGTGAGGAGCGGGGTAGAGGTCGCATGGTCTCCTCACGAAACAGAAATTTCGACGGTAAACTAACAATGACATTGACAAAGCTTAAACGGTAAAAGCTTAATGAGAACATTAATTTTAAGACCGTCAGTTAAAATCCATCACACCGAATATCCAGACTGACTAATACCTCAAAACTACAACCTCAAAATGTCATGTTAAAGCTGATGTCACACTGGAAAGATCGAACACGGCGTTTTTTTTCCTTGATGCGAGATCTTTGTCATAGCAGGAAGGGACGAATATGTAATACTCCAGATCAATGACAAGGAAAATCAGTAGACGCAACTACTTCAAGTTTTCACGCGCGATTCTCCAAATCCGATCACTGCTAGCCCGATTGTTATCAGATTCACCGAGTGAAATCATACAGTCTGAGAAACAATTAGTTCGCAGGCGTCGAATATTATATAACACACAACCAAGACTCTTCAGTTGCCGTGTGGTATTACAAAGAGAATCAGCCAATCGTAGGCGCTATATATTATAGCAAACACACCAAAAAAGCTGCATCGTGTGATACCAAAAAGAGCAAACCAGTCGTAGGGGTCGTATATAATATTACACACGTCCACGAAAGCCTACAGGATAGGTCGAATGTCAGCAAGAGTGCACGGTGCGTACAGTTGTGGACACGGGGGCCAACCAGTCAACATGGTGTGATAGGAACGGAAGGCGGTGACAGTTCAAGGCCTGACTGGCTGCGACACCGTCATAGTATCACGCCACAGAAGGAAAGTTTTGTTTGAGGAACACACACACACACACTCACACACACACACACACACACACACACACACACACACACACACACACATCGTCTTACAACGCGGCAATAATTGTTCCGGGTACAGTGTGTGTGTGTGTGTGTGTGTGTGTGTGTGTGTGTGTGTGTGTGTGTGTGTGTGTGTGTGCATGCGAATACCCGAGCGATTAACCAGTACGCTAGTTAATCGTACGAGAGCCTAATGCAGGCTGTGCTCTTAGCCTGTGGGAGAGATAGCCGCCTTCACCTCAAGCCGGCCCGTACACTTTCTCTGTCCACACACACACACACACACACACACACACACACACACCGGCGGCCAACAAAAAGCCAGCGTGAGATCGTACGATCCTCACACGATGATGCAAGCCCAGTAAAACGAGCCCGTTTCTCAACAGCCCACCTTTACTCCGTCCCACACCGGTGTGCAGGTACCATCCCCACTCCCCTCCCCCCTACCTGTCTTCGTGTCTGTCGCGCGCGCGCGCGCGCGCCTGTGTGTGTGTGTGTGTGTGTGTGTGTGTGTGTGTGTGTGTGTGTGTGTGTGTGTGTGTGTCCTGGCATAAAGGCTGTGTCCTCTGTGTGTGTGTGTGTGTGTGTGTGTGTGTGTGTGTGTGTGTGTGTGTGTGTGTGTGTGTGTGTGTGTTGGCATGTAAACCAAAAGGCGACAGCGTCATTTGCTGGCGTTAATATTTGGCAGTATAATCTGTCATATACGGGCTTTATTCCATGCGCTTGAGTGGGGAGTGTTCACGTCCGTTTATTTCCTGTCACGCTCTGTTTGTTCTAGGAATGAATTTGTACTAGACAGTGTGGTCCCGCTGAACTTGTAGTCAGTGGATGAATAAAATATTACATTTGAGTGTGTGTGTGTGTGTGTGTGTGTGTGTGTGTGTGTGTGTGTGTGTGTGTGAGAGAGAGAGAGAGAGAGAGAGAGAGAGAGAGATACCATGAGCTCTGCCAACTAGAAAATGCGGTGTGTGTGTGTGTGTGTGTGTGTGTGTGTGTGTGTGTGTGTGTGTGTGTGTGTGTGTGTGTTAGGACTACTGATAACACGACGGACTCAGAACTGAAAACTCGAATGAAAACTAAGATCTGGCACAGGTCTTAATGCTTTTGGCAAGCTCTGCATGATTCGTGACCATGAAAAATGTATGTTTAACCAAACCAACACTGGTGAAAAGTATAACAATCGGGGAAAAAAAAAACTATCCCAAGATAAATGAGATGTTTCTTAAAAGCCTCACAATTTTGCAGCTTATAAATCCTGATCATCATTTTCCTGAACCGGCCTCAACTGGGTACCTAATCACAATGCCCTCCCTTCCCATCCTCGCTTTGCCCCATCTTCCCGCTGGCCAGCTCGTGTGAAGTGTATGCCGTAGGCGATGAGTGCTCAATTATCTGATTACCGTGCTGACAAGCAAATGTATGTTCCATGGGGCTTATGCCTATCACCGCTGACCTTTTTACTGGGACATTAGGGCCACGAGGCTTGCGGTGACAGTTAAATGACGTAAAGCAGTCACTTGACTGCTCCTGACTGTAGCTTGTGTCTTTTTCCGTTTGACATGCGTGCACTTACCAGGTGTCACAGATTTTAATGTCATTCTCATCAAAAAATAAATAATAATAATAATAATAATAATAATAACTGAGTATTGTACCCAATTTCTTGAATCGGGTCAAAGCGGCGCCACGAACTCAACCCAACACGCACGCTCACGTGAATCACACGCAACCTCTCACTCACTGGATATGAACACATAAGTTACACTCATGTGGTGCGACGGGTCAGCTCAGCTATTTAAGTTTCAGAATTTAGAATTGCATTCATTTTCAGGGGAGAAAGCAGGGCTGAGTACCCTGAGAGACCCCCCCCCCCCCGACGATCGGCCCGAATGAGCGAGAAAGAAACTTCCAGAAAAGTATCAAAATTCTAGGAAAGTAAGAAAAATATCACGGGTCAAAGTATCTCCGGCAACTGCATGTTGTATCTTATGCTTATGCAGGCTTGTAAATCGTGTACGTGCCACACACTTCATACGATTACGGTTGATAATATTGCCAATGTCCAAATAAAGGCCGCAATCAATAAGAATCATTCCTCTTTGCTCTCAAACAGGTCCGGTCTTATGCGTCAAACCAGATGCCTCTATCCAACCATTCATGTATAATCGACTAAAATAGAAAAAATAAATCAATCGCAGTATACTCGAACACTGTGACATTTGTCACAGAAAACGGAGCAACTATATAACAAACGGCAGGCTACCAAACGCACACATTAGCGGGTAGTATGTGAAAGACGACAGAAAAAAGCAACCAGTTTGACTGTACCTTGCTGAAGGTAAAAGGATACAAAACAGGACTACAGTAGGCCGCTTTTCACCCTAATGTCTGCTATTTTGACAACATCAACGCGTCAGTGTTCCTGAGAGTGCTTCTTTACATTTGCACTTTCAATAATAATGATATTATAATCATGAGGATTTTATAGCGCCTAATTGTCAAAGCCGCGGCTCTAGGCGCTTTACAAATATTTATATAAAAAGGTGATAACTAAATACATGAATAATAGATAAATAATCACTTTAATAAATACGGATAAAACATACATACATACATACATACATACATACATACATACATACATAGAAACGTACATACACACATTATACATACAGACATACATACAAGCACGCCTACATACATACCAACATCCAATACACACCTACATACATGCGATACCACGGACCTTGCTTTTCAGGTCTATATGCAGCCTGTACCACCACAATATTCTGCCTTTAAGAGACTAGCCGAATCTTCTCATCACCATGCACACACTCAAACTGCGTACATCCATGTTCCTGGCCTGTGACGGAGATGCACGCTTGGCAAAAGTACTTACCTTTGCACTGACTTTCTCCATTTTCATTGGCAACGTTAAAATCCGACTTGTGCCCCGTGTTCGAAACGACATCACGCTCAGAGTCCTTGTTCTCTTCCTGCTTCACTTCACTAGATCTTCTCTCTGAAAGTCTGGAAGCTCTGCTCCGTTTTGCACTCGAAGACACACTGTAACTTAGAACCAATACAGTTACGACGAGAAGAGGGGTTAACCTGTTTCCGCGTGCAGCCCACATCCTTTGTTTTGCAGCGCAAAGAAAAGAATCTCCTTCCCTCTTACTTTAAGTCCAAAGCTGTATACACTTCAAGTCAAGGTAGACACAAGCTTGTCTGTCAACTCATGCGCTTCTCAAACGTTTGTGTTGTCGGGGCACACCTCTTTTTCTTCTTGCACCGGCGTACGGATATGTCAACCGCGTTACGTTGTCACTTTTTTGTGTCAGACGAGGTAAACACTGTCGCTGAAATAATCCCAGGATTTAAAGTTGATATTAAAGCGGTGAACACAAGCACGAGGTGGCTAATTTCCAGTCATAGGTTCGCGGACATCGAGTCAGTATATGACTGAATTCAGCCTGTGTGTACTAGCCGTCACCAGCTTTCTGCTGTAAGTTGTCCTGATCTGCCCCTGCGGCCGAAGTAGAGGGTCCCTAATCAAAAGGTCCGGTACATGATTCACCGCGTGCACTGTGTCAACACTGAATAAGAAAGTCTGCAGTCAAGTCTGTACACAAGGTGTATAGGGTAGGTGTATAATAGGCCCCCGGTGCCCGAGGCCTTGTTTTCTAACATACACACTATCAACAAAATTCTAACCGCTCGAGCCCGTTCTCAATGGCCTGCACTAGCTATAGAGCGGCCGTGCTATGTTCATGTGAAACAGTGTGCGTGGGACACGGTGGGACAAACAGCATGAGGGCTGAAAAGGGGAGGTGGGAGTTTGGGGAAGAAGGTTTGGGGGTGGTTGGGGGGCCGGGGAGGGAGAGCTAGAGCAGGGGCAGGGGCCATGCAGGTAAAGGTCCTCCCCCCCCCCTTCCCCTAAAGCCCCTGCCCCTCCCCCCCCTCTCTCACCCCGCCTGTCGATCGCGTGTCCCTATCAGACCATGCAGTTGGCGAGGCGACCGTCACGACCCCTGAAGGGCGCCATGTGGCGTGAACGCATTACAGGCGAAATGGT
The DNA here is from genome assembly GCA_018292915.2 of Batillaria attramentaria. Lineage (NCBI taxonomy): Eukaryota > Metazoa > Mollusca > Gastropoda > Batillariidae > Batillaria > Batillaria attramentaria. The sequence goes on along the minus strand of JACVVK020000001.1, from coordinate 3,175,607 downwards.
CGGACTACAGCGGGGGGCTAGAGAACTGTTAGCTCAAGGCAAAAAGCCTATGATAAATAAAAATGGCCACACTTGTCAAAGTCTTCTCTTCTCGGTCTTTTTCAGTTTATTATCACTCCAAACTGCAATAATAGTTACAATCAAAAGCGACAACAGAACAGTCGTACCTTTTTCTGAACATAAACAGGTACTTGTACATATACCTTGTAAAGTCCTAACCACAGAGATGTAGACAGGAAAAAAAAACTAAACAACAACAACAAAAACCCAGAAAGTGTTCAGGGCCCGTATGTAAAAGTCGAGGTTAATTTAACCCACGGCTACGGGCCTAATCCAGACTGACTACGACAAAAGAAACCCACAAGCAAAATTAATTTAAAAAAAAAGGAAGCAAAGAAAGGAAGAAAAAAAAATCCTATAACGGCATAGGCACCTTGCTGGAATGGGCCCGCTTCTTGATTTAAAAAAAACCCAAACAAAACACAGAAAATTTAACTCTAGAGCTAGTTTAGTTCGAGGTTAGACTCTAACCCAGGGTTAAAAGCCCTAACCTCGACTATTACATACGGGCCCAGGGCTTGTTTACTGGTCAACAGAGCAGGGACCGCTAAGGCATTTGTCTTGCATCTTCGGTTTTATGCGTCTTTTCCGCAGTCAGACAGGTCGCATCAACGGAAGCAAACGGGACGTTGACCTCCCCGACACAGAAAGAGACAACAAAACACTCACGTCTCACTACTGTTGTCTGATAAAAAAAAAAAAAAAAAAAAATGGGCGTAAGTGTCACAGATTTGATAAGCGCTTAGACCCTTTTACTCTGCGCTGGGTTTTACATCACTTCGTTGAGGCTTTCCGATGGTCAGTGTAAAAGCCACTATAGATGCGAGATGAGCATATGGGACATGGGAGGTTGGTGGGTGGGTGGGGGAGGGGACGTTAGATCAGAGCTTTATATGTGCATCGGACATAGGTCATAATCCGGTTCATTTTCAAAATGTCCGATTACTTTCTCACCAAGACAGACATTAAGTATGTCCTATTATTTCCATAGTTATCATGATTCTGATGATGCTGGACAGATGTTTTATACTATTTCCGACAGCTGTAGGACATTTATCCTATTAGAGTTGCCACGGATAATTATAGTTATCATGATTCTGATGATGCTGGACAGATGTTTTATACTGTTTCCGACAGCTGTAGGACATTTGTCCTATTAGAGTTGCCACGGATAATTATAGTTATCATGATTCTGATGATGCTGGACAGATGTTTTATACTATTTCCGACAGCTGTAGGACATTTATCCTATTAGAGTTGCCACGGATAATTATAGTTATCATGATTCTGATGATGCTGGACAGATGTTTTATACTATTTCCGACAGCTGTAGGACATTTATCCTATTAGAGTTGCCACGGATAATTATAGTTATTATGATTCTGATGATGCTGGACAGATGTTTTATACTGTTTCCGACAGCTGTAGGACATTTGTCCTATTAGAGTTGCCACGGATAATTATAGTTATCATGATTCTGATGATGCTGGACAGATGTTTTATACTGTTTCCGACAGCTGTAGGACATTTGTCCTATTAGAGTTGCCACGGATAATTATAGTTATCATGATTCTGATGATGCTGGACAGATGTTTTATACTATTTCCGACAGCTGTAGGACATTTATCCTATTAGAGTTGCCACGGATAATTATAGTTATCATGATTCTGATGATGCTGGACAGATGTTTTATACTGTTTCCGACAGCTGTAGGACATTTGTCCTATTAGAGTTGCCACGGATAATGAAGTCCCGTAAGATGCCACTCACGAATCTCCAAAGCTGTTTACTTGTGACTGAAGTCAAGTCAAAGTTAAAGTCAAAAATACTTTATTTATCCCCGTAGGACAATTCATGCGGGCGAGCATACGACACATAAAATCAGTTTAAGATCACTTAACTCATATATAAATATGTGAAATTGTACCCTCTCTCTCTCTCTCTCACACACACACACACACACACACACACACACACACACACACACACACACACACACACACACACACACAACACACACATCCCACACTTGGTCACTAAAACAGAGAAGTATAGGAATGAAACAATACAACGCATCACAGGAAGTATTGCTACATTTGCACACTGACGGTGAACGATTTTCATAACTTCGCTGGCCTCGATTGAGTAATTACATAATAATTGAACAGAAATGAATAAATTACATAGATAGATAGATATAATTATGATAATTTGTACTGAAGCACTGCTGACAATGAACGACTCGTCTCGGCAAGCTCCGCCCCTTTACTCTGCCGTGCACTGGCAAAATCACAGTACGTCCCTGACGTCATTGTATGTGGAAAAAGGCGGGTGATTTTAAGATGAAAGAGATTGACGTAATGGTCTTTTTTCTCAAATGACGTCAACAGGCTTACTGCTTTCTTTCCATGTTTCGGTCGTACCAAACTGCATGTGCTTCCCTCTTTGTAGTGTCCTGCAAAATGTTTGCCAGACCATGCCACGTGTTGTGTTTATTTTGCCGCAGGACGCGATTGGCTGAATTCTGGGGGCTCGATCCTTTTGATTGACAGTAGTCGGTTCGTCCATCCAGGCGTTTGACGAACATTTGGTGTTTGTAGACATTAAAATAACACTATGCGCGTCGAATGGAAGGATGGGAAATGTCAGTTACTAAGCGGTAAGACTGTTTGCCAGAATAAACGATGCTCCGTTCAGTTGGCGGATGGAGACCATTTCATTTTCTGAACTTTGCGGCGTCTGATATCAGAGAAATATGACTTTCTTTGATTTGAAGCTGCGGTGCTTTTCCTGCACGACTACTTTGTTGCGTTGAGACCAGCCCAGTCAGCGTCTTCGTTTCATAAGCTAGCCTTGATTACGCGAGGCTTCGCGCTATAAGTCTGTTCTGTGAAATATATCTTGACATAAGTGACTGTTTTGAAGCAAGTGATTAAGCGCGTTTGATGGATTTTTTTTCCGCGACGTTGTTGTATACAGACAAGCTCATTGCGGCTTCAAAACTGACAATATAATTATTCACAGCCTGGCCTTCCCAAAGGGGCCCC
>JACVVK020000001.1:3162500-3167500 GCA_018292915.2 Batillaria attramentaria | reverse complement strand
CGCACACACACACACACACACACACACACACACGGAGACTCTACCAGGCTACAAATCCTAACTGCTTCTTTTCTAACAGGCGGCTTTAAGTCCTAAAAACTCACTCACTCACTCACTCCTTTCTAATAGAAAAGGGGCGTTACATACTTACGCTGATGTTAAATATATAGCCTCCATCTAACGGTATCGATCGCCTGTACACTTCACAGGCCGAAAAGTTGCAACTCACGCCCTTCAAGAAATGATGGGCGGTAATGTCAAAGACTGAAGCAAGCGGGAAAAACCAGCAAGCAGTTTTGGCTTCCAACGGCGATTCGAACTCACGATCCGAGCATTTCAAGTCCAACGCCCTAAACGCTCAGGCCATCCCGGTACGGGGGAGCCGGGGTGGCCGAATGGTAGAGCGAGAGGTGTGTGTGTGTGTGTGAGGGGGGGGGGGGGGGGATGGGTAGTGGTGGTGAGTGAGCCAGGGGAAAATATTAGTACTGGTGGAAACGATAGATTCCTTGAAAGTATGAAGCTGTTTTTTTTTTTGTTTTTTTTTTTTAAACCTGGATTTGTCAGAACTATAATCCAACAAAGTTACCACCTTTCAACAACTAACAATCCAGCACAAAGCGCGTCCATAAACCCCAAAGTGCTCTAGTATCGATTCTACGAGACACGTTTCCGGAACCCGAGAATCAGGTACGCGGTATCCGGAAGCGGATGTCCGTATGTCACGTGTGAAATTCTGTACCCAGACTTCCACAGTCCATTAGGATGAACCGTCTCGAGGGCAAACCATCCGACAGGGACGCAAAATGGAACAAAAGTGAAAGATCGATATTCGGTACACTCATTACGGGAAGGTGCATTGCTAGCGAACCCATCGGGAAAATCACGGTCCTTTGTAGTTGTGCTAGTATGTTGCATGGATTTCCCGCACATCGTAATCCATAGAACAAATCGGCCCAACCTAGATCGTACTTGTAGTACGTACATTCAGTACCACATTCAGTACAAGATTGCCACATTAGCCTTTAGTCTTCCGTCATTTTGACCAGTCACTTCCCCAGTACCTTTCTGATAAGCTCATCACGTACGAAACATCCCGCACTCTCCGCTCATCCTCAGAAAAGGTACTTAAGGTCCCCCGGGTCAGCCTCAAAACATTTGGCCAACGTTCTTTCAGTAATAGTGCCCCCCACGTTTGGAACTCCTTGCCATCTTCTCTGAGAAACATCCCTTCCCTCCTACAGTTTAAAGCAGAACTCAAAACACATCTTTTCAAACTAGCTTTTGATCTTTAAGTTTAAACTCCACCGCCTGTATTGATGTGTATAAATGTGTGCGTGTGTGTGTGTGTGTGTGTGTGTGTGTGTGTGTGTGTGTGTGTGTGTGTGTGTGTGTGAATGTTGTGTGTATGCGTGAACAAAAAGCGCATTGAGTGCTTTCGAAGGAGAACTCCGCGCTCTACAAGTGTAATATATTATTATTATTATTACATAATACTGAATGTACTGTCCTAGGGAAGGGCGGTAGTCGTACATATTACCGAAAGTACTGTCTTGGCGAAGGGCACTCAGCAGTAAACCTTTTTAAAAAAAAAGAAAGTCTGTACTGCTAATCCTGTCAGTTTTCTCTGGCTGCGTGAACAGCCCTGCTTGAGTAACTTGTCCTTCATAGTCAAGGATAAATCACATGTGACCAGCATGTCAGTCTGTCTGGATTGAACAGTTTCTAGACTGAAGCATTTTTAGGGGTGACTTAGGCAGGGCGTCCCTTAAGATGTGACTTCCCCGATCACTCATGGGTTACCCGAACTAGTGGTGACTATGAAGCCTGAGGCTAATGGGGAAATAAATAGGCATTTTGAAACCTCGACACACCACTACATGGTCAGAATGACCGAGGCACAGACTAAAAAAGACATACTGCTCTCTCTCTCTCTTTTTTTTTAAATCTTGGATCATCATCCAACAACAACAAAATAACGTTCCTTGCGATACTCGTGTCGCGCGTACCCTTCTGTTGGCTCCGTGCCAGCTTGAGAGAAGCTGTCACCGTGCAGGTGCCTAAGTAGAACAACGTGAGACACTACACAAAAGAGCCCAGAACGATTTGTGAGTATGGAATGAATGGGAGATGAGTGGGTGGGTGGGTGTTTGGGAGTTTAACGTCCTTTCGCACCACATACGGGTGATATCAAAGACGGGGCAACGATGAAAAAGCCAGCACAAATATTTGGCCCCAGCCGGGATACGACCTCACGACCCGAGCATTAGAAGTCCAACGCTCTACCATTCGGCCACCCCGGCTCCCCGGAGGGAAGATGGACTTGTAAACAACTGCATATACGCACGATCACTTTGTACCAGGCATCCGTGGTTAAAAGCCGAGACATGCTTGTAGGAATACCGGCAACCGGAAAGCGACAGTTTCCAATCTCAATGGCGCTATTTAGAAAGGGTTTAGCTTGCAACTTGACAGAAAGGAGGTGAAGTGGGAATCAATAAACCTGCAGACAGTGTGCTCAAACAAGATGATTCATATCGTCCTTGAAACTTGACTGGGCCTGTAATAATTGTTCTAGATCCTTAGTTTGCTCATTAGCGGCCGGAAATTTGTTGACGAGGAGGTGCGAGTATCGGGTTCGATCGGAGGTGGGGCGGAGAAGAGTGGGATAAGCGTGGACTTTCATACGTGTCCTGTGCCCCCGTATTTGAATTTGAATAAAACTGCTCACTGCAAGATGGTCCCAGACGAGCCACATGGACCCATGAGAGATAAACTCTACGGCGACCTGGGCCCGCATGTAAAAGTCGGGGTTAGGGAGTTTAGCCCCGGGTTAGAGTCCAACCTCGAACTAAACTAGCTCTAGGGTAATTTTTTTTTAATCAGGAAGCGGGTCCATTCCAGCAAGGTGCCTATGGCGTTATAGAAGGATTTTTGTCTTTCTTTCTTTCTTCGCTTCCTTTTTTATTTTGTTTTGTTTTGGGGTTTCTTTTGTCCTAGTCTGGGTTAGGCCCGTAGTCGTGGGTTAAATTAACCCCGAGTTCTACATACGGGCCCTGGAGGCCCTAAAGAGGACAACTGCATACATATAGACAACTGACGTCCCCATCCGAAGAAGTGATCGATGAAGAAGACATACAAAGTGTACAACGTTACACCTAAAAACGTTTATCCATCCGCTTGAGTTGTTTCGATCGAACCAAACACTGGAATAAGATTCTACACTGTCAATAAATGTTCGGGAATAAGTTGTTAGTGTTGGTAATGTTGTTGTTTATAAATTTGTGATATTTTGAAGTTTTGTAGCGGCGGCCACCGTCCACTTTCGGGCCTTCTCCACAAACGCAAACACTGAAGCTGCTCGCGTATAAGTAAAGCTGAGAGCGCTTCCTAGACCTAGGAGATGTGTGCTTTGTATGCCAATGAACAAGTCTGCCTTGCCCTACATTGGCTACAAGCCACAATGGAGGAGGGGGATGGGGGGGGATCTACCATCCTACCGCTGAAACGTCTAACAGATCTAAAGGTATCTCACCATTCATATCACCTCCATTCACCATTCCCACCTGGAGGAAAATGGTTGGTACAACCTAGGCCACATGAATTCGTATATATATATTCGTCACATATTCGTCTCTTGTTGTGTCATATGAACCTGCTAATCCTCACTTTGTTACCGAAAACCACAATAGTTTTTGACACCGGCGAGATCTCCTATGTATTACAGGAAAACACATCATATTTTCTTGGCACAATGAGACCTCCCTTGTTCAAATCACCGTCCAGATTGTGTTTCTTGACCGCAAGATCCGACACCGGAGACTTCTGCTTTCTGGCCGCGATAGAGAAACGTGACATTGGACAGAAGAGCTGTGGTGGTCTGGCCACTGATGCATGGGCAGGGCGTGCTTGCAATGGAGGGTGGGCGAATTGAAAGTGGTCACACACAGAGTGATTTCCGAGTGGTCAATGCGACGTCACGCCTCTCCTCCCACGCCCCCCCCCCCACCCCCACCCAAATAAAAAAAAATGTCATTTACATAAAAAATGAAAAAAAAAAAATGTATAATCATCAAAGACGTTCACAGCTAAACAGCCGCAAACCTTTTACCGGCTCTGCCAGGTGTATTTAATAACATTAAATTTAAGAGATGATGAAACTTTTTTTTTCAGGATAGAGCATTTAGGCATTGCTGCCTACCTTACATGCTGTCCTGCTATTCTACCTTAAAGGGTACTGAAAAAAAAAGACAAACAAACAAACAAAATTTTTTTTTAAAGTATAAACTATCTATTGGAGAAGAGCTACAAGATTAAACAAAACAAAACAAAACAACAACAACAACAACAACCCCCCCCCCCCCCAAAAAAAAAAAAAACACACCCTCAAACGTATTAATTTTCTGCACGGCTACGATCCCATTTCGTATTATATTATCATCTCAGTAGTATTGCTACTCCTGTCCACAGTGGGATTGCCTTACGCGGAAAAGTATTAAGAAATTATATGTGTTCAACAAGAGCATGTACACCATCTGTGAATTAGGATTCCATAAGATCTTTAGCTCTTTTGTTACTTGGTTTCAGTTGCCCTGAAGACGTACTGTAATATACTGACGCCAGCAGGAATGTCCGCGCTCTTTCCATCCATACAAAACAGCCCCCTTTGTACAAAACAAAAGAGTGGCTGACTGGCCGGACAGTTGACGTAATGTCCACAACATTATCAATAACATAAAATATTATTGTGCATGGTGGACTTATCCAGTTTTACATGAGGAAAAGGTTTCCATGGACAACTAATCCTGCTTTGTTTCAGTGTTTAGTTTTTGTTGTTTTGTTTCCCTTTTTCTCGGTTAATCTTTATAGCTCTTTGCTGGACGCTTAGCCGGTGAGCATTTGAGGTTGACAACAACAACTACCACAACAACAAAAACAACAACAACAACAGCAGCAACAGCAACAAAAACAAGTTATCTGAACCTCATATGGAATGGCATGCG
>JACVVK020000001.1:3117500-3157500 GCA_018292915.2 Batillaria attramentaria | reverse complement strand
CTAAACTTTACTGTCTGGCACTCGTCGGATTCGGAATCAGCATCCTTTTTTCATGTGAAAACTTTTTAAAAACTTCGTTTCTTTTGAATAATAAGTTGTACAATTTTCATTATGCGGCAAAACAACGCGTTTTAAGGTTTGGGCGGCCATTTTGAATTTTAGCATCTCCTTCGAAATGCGTAACATTTACAGTCTGGCACTCGTCGGATTCGGATTCAGCACCCTTTTCTCATACGGAAACACTCAGAATCTCTGGTTTTTGGCGAAAAGTTAGTTACCGTACCTCATGTAGGCGGTAAAAAGAAGCAATGTAAGTTTCTTGTCGGCCATGTTGAATTTCAGCCTCTCTTTCAAACCCATCAACAGTTACAGTCTCGCACTCGTCGGATTTGGAATCAGCATGCTTTTTCATGTAACAACCACTGAAAAAAAGTCGTTTCTTTCCAAAAATAAGTCACACATTTTGATATATACGGCAATACAATGTTTTTCAGGGTTTTTTAAACGGCCGTTTAGTATTTCAGGCTTTCTTTCAAAATTGTCAACATGTACACTCTGGCACTCGTCGGATTCGGAATCAGCACCCTTTCTTTTCATTGAAATCACTGATAAAAAGTTCTTGCGTACATATGTGCGACAAAACAAAAGCATTTTAAGGTTCTTTGGCGGCCATTTTGATTTTCAGCCTCTCTTTCAATTTGCCCAACATTTACCGTCTGGCACTCGACGGATTCGGAATCAGCACCATTTTTTCATCTAGAAACCACCAACAAATCCCATATATGATGCAAAACAAGGTATCATGGTCTGTCGCTCGGACTAATACTGGATTCCTGCAACTGAAGGCGTGATAGGCAAATCTACGCTGACAGCTAGCTGACCTGTTCTGCTGCTGGATGCGATTTCTATTCATAATTCATTCTCGACTGATTGGATATTTTCTACAAATCAGCAGGTCGTGCTGTGCGCGTGCCTTGGCCATTGTAAAACAGAATGAGATGCCATCCGATCTGATTTGCTTGCTCACGTGTGCTAACAAGGCCTGGTGTTCATGAAGCGCGTTTAGCTAGGATAAAACGCGTGTAGGTCTAGTCTAAACGGTCGTTTAAAAATAGTAATTTCCTATTCTTATAAGCCCGTTTAGATTTAGACGCGTTTATCCTAGCTAAACGCGCTTCATGAATACCAGACCAGGTGATCTACCCGTCAATATCGCCGAATGGTAGAGCGTTGGACTTTCAATGCTCGGGTCGTGAGTTCGAATCCTGGCTGGGGCCAAACATTTCTGCTGGCCTTATTCTCTTTGCTACGCCTTTGATATCACCCGTACGTGGTGGAAAAGGACGTTACACTCGCAAACTCGCAAACACACACACACACACACACACACACACACACACACACACACACACACACACACACCACGCCACACCACACACACACACACACACACACACACACACACACACACACACACACACACACACACACACACACACACACACAGAGTCAGTCACACACCAAGATGCTATACCGAGACTTCTAGAACTCAGGTGTCGTGGGGGGGGGGGGGATGGACAGGGTAAGATGGAGCTGGGGGAAGGGGGAGGGGATAGTCGGATGGGGTCACCTGGTTGTTCGTCAAACGGTCGCGGGTTCAAACCCGAGCAAAATTAAGTAAGCTTTTATCTAGTGTCCCCCCTCCCCCCCCCCTCCCCGTCTTTGAAATCCCCCTCGTGCTGTGCAGAAGACGCTGAGCATCAGATCTCACCCCCTCCCCCACCCCCCACACTCCCCCAACCCCAGGTCCACCGATCCAGATACAAACGCTAAAACAAGACCCTAGATTAACAAGTTTCCACGGCAACAACAAGAGAAACTTCAACCATGGTTATATAGCTCTCAAGAACACTTAATGCTTGCAATTTCGTAAAAGAGGATTGGCGTCAGGTCTAAGCAATGATCGATGAAGGAACATCAAGCGTGATCTTAAATGACAAAACTGAAATCTCTTGTTGCAGTTCCCGTGGCAACATTACAGCATTAAAACACAAAGGTTTTTGGTTGTAGGGATCCTTTTCGAAAAACACCACCTTTGTGATCATTTTTATGAGGTGCCGGCTGGCATTACAACCTACCAGCATGGTTACCATGGCAACTATGGAAATCTCGTGCTAGGGGCCAGTGGAAGAAATTGCCTTTGATCATCCAGAAGCGGTTTTCGCGGTTTTGAAGACAGTTTCCGTTCAGAATTTTCTTCTTTTCAAAAACTGTTCTCATCTCCCCCTCCCCCTCCCCCCCCCCCACCCTCCACGATGTACATATGAGGGACGAAAGGCATGTGTTGTAACCGAACACAGGCCATAAGTCCCAAATTCATGACTGAAAATTAAAAATTATTATTAACATATCTCAGCACGTATCGCCTGCTACGTGGACTTTCGATAAAGTACAGCAAAACACTATGAAATATGGCTGATAGCTGATACCTTAGGTAAACGACAGACCCAAGAAATATTCATGTTGTCCTATTATTATGTAGTTTTAAAAATTATTATCAACATATCTCAGCAACGTATCGCCTGCTATGTGGACTTTCGATCAGTACAGGAAAACAGTACGAAATAGTGCTGATAGCTAGGGACCCGTAGGTAAACGACAGACCCAATTTAAGTTATTCTATTTTTATTTAATCATATATGACCGGGGCGTTCGGTGGTCTAGTGGTTAAGAGACCTGTCACCAATGCGAGAGGTCAGGGGTCCGAGTCCCACTCGGGGCAAAGAATTTTTTTTCCTTCTCGTATGTGGCACCGTTCATTCGGGCCGAACATCGGGGGTTCTCTCCGGGTACTCCGGCTTCCTCCCCCTCTGCTTTGGAAATGTTCAGCCCACCAAATTTGAAAAATAAATCCAATTCTAAATTCCGAAATTTAAATAGCTGAGCTGACCCTTCTCACCACGTGATTGTGATGTGTTTATGTCCGGTGTGTGAGAGAATGTGTGTGATTTACGTGAGCGTGCGTGTTGGGTTCAGTTCGCGGCGCTTTGAGCCGATTCATGAAATTGGGTAAAGCGCCTATACAATACTCATTATTATTATTATTATTGAAGTAATCTTATCTATTTTCTCTATTTAATTCTGACTTCTAATGCTCGGGTCGTGAGTTCGAATCCCGGCCTGGGCCAAATATTTGTGCTGGCCCGTCTTTCATATCACCCTTTTGTGGTGGAAAAGAACGTTAAACCCCCACCCACCCTTCCCACCCTCTATTTAATTCTAATTTATTTATATTTTTTCCTATTTTATTTATTTATTTATTTATTTATTTATTTATTTATTTTTATCTATTTTATTTATTCATTTTATGTATTTTATTTACACTTTTTATCATTTATTTATTTATTTATCATTTATTTATCTATTTATTTCTTCATTTTAGTCTATTTTATTTACTTTATTCTGTTTCATTTTTTCATTTATTTACTCATTTATTTATCGACAGGTGACCCGCAGCTGTGAACGAGAGGCGAGCTAAAGGCAAGGAGATCCAACAAGACTGATCGACCACCATACAGCATGTCAACAGAGCTCGGCCAGGATTTCAACAACAGCCAGATCAGAAACGACACGGACGTCATGCTGCTGCTCAACAGACTGATGTCTGAGGAGTATTTCGCTATGGTCTGGCCGCACGTGCTTCTCCTGGTTGTCGTCATGGTGCTGGGCATCCCAGGCAACGCGCTGGTGATCGCGGTCTTCTTCAAGATCCAGCGGAAGAAGAGGTACAACTCCACGCAGCTGCTCGTCATTGCGCTGGCCTTCGCGGACCTGGTAGTGTGCTGTCTGCTGATTCCCTTCGACATCCACAGGTTGCGCTTCTATTACAGCGTGAAGGTGAGCTGGTTAGCGAGGTGATAACCTCTCTCTCTCTCTCTCTATCGTGTGTGTGTGTGTGTGTGTGTGTGTGTGTGTGTGTGTGTGTGTGTGTGTGTGTGTGTGTGTGTGTGTGTGTGTGTGTGTATTTGGTGTCTTAAGTCTGTTCTAATCTTGTTCTTTTGGTATTTTGGATATTTGAATTGTTTTTTTGGACATGCAAGTTTGAAAATTGGTCCGCAGACAAAGAACCATTACCTTTTTTTTCAAATAATTAAGATTGGTAGAGATGCAGAGTGCTGTAGTAAAATATTCAGGCTGATGAATGGTTTTTACAAAATCTTGAAATTGACGGAATGTTAACACATTAACATTAACACCCATTAGCCACTACTGACTGGCTCGGTTCGTCCAAAAACCTTTTTTTTTAAAGATGGAAGGACCCTGTGACACGTTCGAGTATCTACGTCACACAGCTATGGCTCTATCATGTTTCCTGCTGACCTCCATGGCGGTGGAGAGATTTCGGGCCATCTGCAGCTTGACAACATTCGTTGGCGAAAACAGACGGGGCACCGTGGTTCTCCTTATCGTCTTCACAGTCGTTTGCTCCATTCTTTCGTCGCCATCAGTCTATTTCATCGGTCTGGAGGAGAGGATTGCCTCCCCCCGTCTTCTGCAGAAGTTCAGCAGCAAGGTATTCAATTCAATCCAGTTTATCTCAATTCGATTCGATTCAGTTCAGTTCAGTTCAGTTCAGTTCAGTTCAGTTCAATTATGTCATTTCAATTTAGTTCAGTTCAATTTAGTTTACTTTAATTTATGTCAGTTCAATTGAGTTCATTTCAAAATCAGTTCAATTTAGTTTCGATTAATTTAGTTCAGTTCAATTTAGTTCTATTTAAATAAGTTCAGTTCAATTTAGTTCAGTTCCGTTCAGTTCAGTTCATTTTTAGTTCAGTTTAATTTAGTTCAATTCGGTTCAGTTCAGTTCAGTTCAATTTAGTTCAGTTCAATTTAGTTCAATTAAATTTAGTTCAAATCATTTGAATTTAGTTCAATTCTATTTAATTCAATTCAGTTTAGTTGAATTCAATTTAGTTCAGTTCAGTTCAATTTAGTTTAGTTCAACTGAATTAATTTCAGTTGAGTATCGTTCAATTTCAATTCATTTCCATTCCATTCCATTCTACTCCACACAATTCAGTTTAATGTAATATAATTATGACAATTCTGTCAAACAACAAAAAGTGTGAAAGAAAAAAACAAAGAAAAAAAAAAACAAAAAAAAACTCCGCAATGGCTGATGCAGCCAGTTGCTCGTAGGACAGTACAAACAGAAACGCTTTCAGTTTGCTTTGTAAATGCACACAGGCAGAGAATGATAGAACATCGCAGATGTACAGTGTGCGGGAAATTACGGCTACCAGTACCAGGTCTTTTCCGAAAAGAAAATAATGTAACTCTATGTTCGTCTGCACGCGAACAGGCGACTAAATCTTAGAACAAGAAGCTGCCGGAAACGCGAGGCAAACGCGCAGTAAAAGACGATGTTGATTGAAGAGTTGAGTGTCGTCATTAGGGCACAAACGTAAATGATGATGTACTTGCAGTCCTCGTCACAAAGCTCTGTTTCGCTGGTGTTCGGGGACACAATGAGCCGTATGCTGATGGCAAAAGGGTAAGCGACTAAACATGTCACCGACACGACAATCATTGTCAGGGTCAGCCGTCGACTTTTGCTTTGATGGCGTTCTCTGGACGCGCCGGAAGTGGCGCCATGTTGGCGGAACTTCCAGACTGTGGCTGCGTTAGAGACGGCAAGGAGGAGGAGCGGTATGAAGAAAGCCAGGATGTCGTATGAGTAGCTGCTGCGGTACCTGTTGAAAAACAGCACCGATTGCTGGTAACTGCAGATTAACTTTGTCCCTATCATGTACCCAGCGTTTGCGCGGAGCCCTTGGTATAGCGTTGCCAACCACACACCTAGACCCCCTGGCGGTGACGTGTGAGAACGCTGTTACCAAGCACTCACAAACCATGTTATCTCCGCACTCACCGTGGCCGCTATGCCCAATGTTTCCAGTAATTACCTTTCAAACCATACCAAACAAGAACTAATATGCAACTTCTGTGAAGTTTCAAAGCTGTTTATAACTTAAAAGAATATACAGAATGGTATTTACCACCACCACGCCACGCTGGCTGGCATGATTTCTGTCACACTTTTACCGGCCATTTTCTCAAACTGGCCGCTTTTCAACGGCATTTTTTCCACGAACATATCTCAAGCCCTCACCATCCTACAGAAATACTTTTCATACCAAAGGAAAGCTTATTTCTGCACTTTCCCTTGATACCAGTTACTCAAAATGCCTGAAATCACCCTTTGTCCCCCTTTTGTGAGAGACCATTACATATGTTCCAAGTATGCAAGAAGATACTACACCAGTTCATTAGATGCAGGTGTGCTGGGGGTTGATAGGTTCTTCTAAAGCTGTTTTAGATTAATAAACATGGATTTTGTCTTGCGACTACATTCCAACCTGTTGTCGTTGAACTATCCCAAGGGAAAAAAATATATATAATTATGTATTTTATACCTTAAACAATGCACTTACTTGTCTACGATGCTGTACACCAAACTGCAGTCCTGTAACTCTGCCAGTTGACACACGATGAGCGCACTTTCCGCTGAAGTCAGCAAGACACTCCACAGGAAAATGGCGACGCACAGTGCAATCACCCTCTGACGCGAGAAAATGTCGTGCAGCTGAGTTGGTCGGTAAACAGCTACAAATCTGCTCACACTCGCAGCCAGTGTTGCGTTGACCGAAGCTACCTGAAGAGTGAGGTAGTGAGTTTTTAGGGCGTAAAACGGCGCAAGCCCCAAAGACTAATTCGCGGCTTAGTGTGCCTACACTACGTGAAAAAAAAAAAATAAAAAAAAAATGCAACGTTGGTAAAAGGATGAAAACTGGTCTACGGAGCAGTATAAACCTAGGACATGCAGGAGACGCTGCACCTTCATGCTAATTTATCGAACCCTCGATTACCAAAAAAGCGTAGAAAACAAATAGCAATTACAACAAGGTAAAACAAACATAAATACTAAGCGCATATACAGCAAATATTGAAACTTATCATC
Source organism: Batillaria attramentaria (assembly GCA_018292915.2). Classification (NCBI taxonomy): domain Eukaryota; kingdom Metazoa; phylum Mollusca; class Gastropoda; family Batillariidae; genus Batillaria; species Batillaria attramentaria. The sequence continues at coordinate 3,150,476 of JACVVK020000001.1, read as the reverse complement.
TCCTAGGCGCAATATATAAACCAGTTCGCAGCACATGCCCAACATTACTTATTCCCCGATCACTGGTAGTGCAGGGAAGCTACCTGAAACGTGAGGGAGCAGGGATAGCCGCATGGTAGAGCGCTGGACTCTCAATGCTCGTGTCGTGAGTTCGATTCCCGGCTGGGGCCAGATATTTGTACTGGCCTTTTCCTCGTTGCCCCGTCCTTGATATCACCCTTACGTGGTGGAAATGGGCGTAACCCTCCCAAGCACCTACCCACCCACCTGAAAAGTGTTAGCAAAGATGGTGCTGATCGGCCAGATGAGATGAATGTTTGGAGTCATCGAGAGGTCTGCAACGTAAGAAGTAAAGCTAGCCGCCGTGAACATGAAGTCGCACACAGCCAGGAATTTGAGCAAGCTGACTGTAGCCCCGTACTCAGTTTCCGCCTGCCAGACCCAGAACGACAGAATATTCCCGACCATTCCAAAAGCCGACAGCGGGATGTATCCTGCTTTCTTGAACATATCGTGGACAGTGTTCAAGTACTGGGAGAGGTCGTCCACAGGTGGTTGCGTCGTCGTGTTTTGAAAACTGCCGTAGTCTGAATAATTGAAATCTGGCATTGTGGGTGGACTGGTTTCCATGGCGATGTGTTCTCTTTTACCTGTTAATGGCAACCGCAAAAACTGAGATTTTTAAAAATTGGTTTTTAAAGTTTCTGAAACACTACACACTAGGACGGTTTAAACCGGATTCCGTCTCGTGGCTTAGGATGTCTCGCTCTTCTCTTCAGGAAAATGATACGCCTATACGCAGCTTTGATTTAATATGTCCTACCACTAACCTGAAGATTGTTTAACTTGTTAGCCGTCAGTTCTCGAGATGTCTTGTCTGACCTTTATCGAAAATAATTATAGACACGCCAGGAAAAAAGAAAAGAAGAAAACTTTTGCTGACTCGAATGGCTCAAACAGTCAAAACTTTGAACTCTTCTTTGAATTTTAACGTGTTTCTGTACTTAGTTCCATTCAGATCTCGTACGATGCTGTTCATAGTCTCATAGGTTTACCATGCAGCAAACGACAGAAATAGCGAATACAGCAAGACCACAGAATTATGTGTCCACGTCCGCAGACAGCGCTGCGAAAATTCCGGGCTGAATGGCCTGTTCATCGGTCATCTCACTTTTAAAGTGATATTGGACAGCCATAAACACTTCCCCCATTTACGCCCCTACGAATCAACGTAAATATTGATGAGAACTGGGATTAGCAAGAACTTCGTGTTTCACGCGTTCACAGAAACTTTCGCGGGGATTTCGACCTTTCCAACAACCCGTAGCGCGCTAGACAGGTCTATGGTTTCCAATTCTGAAATTTAACGCATGAATAACGAGCGATTTAACCCTTGGCTTGTGAAAACCACATCAGGGCACTGGGATATTTGTGCTCGATTTGACATAACCATAGCTAAAAGGGCGAAACAGATCACGCGGGGTTTATGATGGTGGTGATAATGGATAATGGCACGTTTGTTAAATTCATAATTTATAAGACAGTCGCACATTTTCTTTATCCCCTGCATGCAAAGGCACCGGGCAAACTTAATACCTGTTTCACATGCAAAGTCAAATTTGTTCGCTGGATTCACAAAGTTTCTCCAAAACAGAACAAGAACAGAAAAATATATTTAATCATATTTGGCGTATGATGAATGCGTTCCAGGCTGCAGGAAGCTGTGCGGATGTCAGTATTGTATTCTGCCCTTCCCGTTGTAGCATCCGGTCCGGTCCCCCCTCTGAAGTAGTCCCCCGGGGGACCAATTCGTGGCAAAAACTGCTCTATAATGGTCCCCCCCTTAGACATCCAGCCTCGTTTTCGACTGGTCCCCCTGGGCGATTTTGGTCCCCCCTCGCATCCAAAATAGGCCCCCTCTCGAACTGGTCCCCCTCTTTTCTAACCAATGTAGAGCTATGTCAGTATTTATTTTTAACTTTATTGTTACAAAACTTTATTGTCCCCAAAAGCACAGGGCCATAGGAACATTTTTTTTCTTTTTTTTTCCGATTTATGTGCTTGTTGTTATTTTTGTGTGTGTGAGATATATTTGTTTGGTTGTGTTCTTGTTTCTTTCAGTTGTTTTTTTTGCATTGGTTCTTTTTTGCTGTCCACATTTCCTGTCATTTTTTTTAAACTGGAAATAGCATTTAGAGAATAACATCAAAGACCAAGTATCTAATATTTTCTATACAACGCCATAGAAAAAATATTTCTTCAAAATTAAGTAAGTGTCCATGACATGAAAACTAGTTGCCACCTTTGGCTTTCAGCGTACTTCAAGTAGACAGTCAAGACTGAGTACCAGTGTCTCAAATCATGACCCTTGAAACAACAAAAACAGCAGAAGACTAACAGTTCTCAGGCTGGTCTAAGGAGTGACACAAAAAACAGGAGCAAAGTGATGTCCAAGATTCATTATATAAATTACTCTGTCTGTTTTCAATGGGGCCGATTGCCAAACTGGCCCGTATTTCAGCCACCTAGGTTGTCGGCCTGGAGCCTCTCTTGTGAACACATACACGGGCGTGTCCAAGAGGGTGGCTGCAGCAAATATCTCAACCTCGGTGGCCCAAGTACGGAATGAATTGTCGTGTACTTATAATTATAGGCATGTTTGACACGAGTCACGTGACGTGTCAAGAAGCGTGGCGACCGTTTTCTCATCCCACAAAAAAAAAAAAAGAAAAGAGAAAACAAATCTAAACTTTTAAAAGTGATTTAACTTCGTAGATTTGCCGTTCTATGTAGCCTATACTTTTGTTTTTTAGTGGCGACCGTTTTCTCATCCCACAAAAAAAAAGAGAAAATAAAAAAAACAAAAGTATAGGCTACATAGAACGGCAAATCTACGAAGTTAAATCACTTTTAAAAGTTTAGATTTGACACTGTAACCTTGACCCAGTTCAAGATCATCTTGAATAACATCTCTGTACAAAAATGAAAATAATTATACATATAACGAAAGAGGTGTGTGTGTGTGTGTGTGTGTGTGTGTGTGTGTGTGTGCGCGTGTGTGTTTGCGTGCGTGCGTGCGTGAGTGAGTGTGCACGCGTGCGTGCGTGCGTGCATAATGTGTGTGTGTGTGTGTGTGTGTGTTTGAGAGATGGGGGGAGGAGAGAAAGTGTGGGGGGCGAGAGAGAGAGAGAGAGAGTGTGAGAGAGATCCAGAGTCACGTTTTCTACTGAGTTGACACACACTATAACAATAAAGTTAAAAATAAATACTGACATAGCTCTACATTGGTTAGAAAAGAGGGGGACCAGTTCGAGAGGGGGCCTATTTTGGATGCGAGGGGGGACCAAAATCGCCCAGGGGGACCAGTCGAAAACGAGGCTGGATGTCTAAGGGGGGACCATTATAGAGCAGTTTTTGCCACGAATTGGTCCCCCGGGGGACTGCTTCAGAGGGGGGACCGGACCGGATCCTACACCGTCACTTGCTGCATTAGATCTAAATTTTTCATACCAGTCATCAGAACAAGAAGATCACACACCAAAAAGTTCAAAAACAACCTCCGAGGGCGATAGGCAAGACACATTCTCGGCGAAAAAGCCGTCATCAAGGGAAAAAAAACAACAAGAAGAACAACAATAAAGACAAAAAACAACAACAAACCAAAACAAACACACGTAGGCAGACAGCGCTACTTCGGGAAATTCATTTGCAATGTCAATGGTCCTCTGGGTGTATTTTGCACTTTATTGTATTCCGATCTTTTTCCAGTGACATAGGTGACCCCCTTCCTCCACCCCCTGTGGGAGAGCCGGGATAGAGGAATGGTAGAGCGGTGGACTTTCAATGCTCGGGTCGTGAGTTCGAATTCCGGCAAGGGCCAACGATTTGTGCTGGCCTTTTTCCCGCTGCCCCGTCTTTGATATCACCCATACGTGGTGGACAAGGACGTTAAATTCCCAAACACCACCACCACTATGTCCACCCCCCCCCCCCCCCGTGTTTGTTTCAGGTGCAGCAGATGTACGAGCTGGTTGGCCGACAGGTGACCATCGTCAGCTGTGAGTACCTGGACAAGCATGACTACACAGTGGGCCTCAGGCTGTTCGGCAGCTCCTCTCTCTTCTTCTTCGCCTGCCTCCTCGCCACCACTGTCTTCTGCTACGGCAAGATTTACCACAAGGTGGGCGGTTCTGTTCGGTTCAGTACAGTTTACTTCACTACAGCGTGACATCTTTGTGCGCAGAATTAATGTTTTCTATCCCAGGAAATCCCAGGAATGGGATTAAGCCGTTTAATCACTCAGTACAACAGCCTCCGTTATAAGGACTTTTCAGTTATAGAGGCTGAATTCCGAAGTGTTCCTTGCTCAGAGATCATATTCGCGCTGGAATATAAAAAAAATTCAGTCTTGCGGTATTGATAGTTTTTACCACTGTTTTCACTATTTCGGTTTTTTTTTCCTGGCAGATCCGTTTGAACCATCTAAGCCTGAATCTTGTGATGAGGTCCAACAAGATCGTTCCTATGTCACAAGCGACGCCAAGCGGCAGCGAACGATCAACTGCCCATAACCCGCGCACCAGATCTGTAGCTGAGGGCATCTTTACTGCAGCCAGCACCATCACACAGCCTAGCCCAGAGAACGCGCAAGCCACGCACAACAGGAAGGTCCCAAAATCTCAGACAGGACAACCGCTGCAAGCTTCTGCAAAACGCCTTAGTACCGACATCGACGCGACGAACAGTCACGACCAAAACTGTGACAGGAACGGTAGTCGCTTTTCACCAGGTGCTCCGGTCACTACTGCCAGACGTTCAACCCTTCACGATGAGGAGCATGATTCTCTGGACACTGACAGTGTTGTGTTCTTTGTCGGGAAAGAAACGGCTTTGGAACAGTCTGATATGCTGGGCCAAGATGAAAGCAACACCCAATACGAACCATCTTCTAGAGGAAGTAGAGTCAACGGTATCAACCTCTCCGTCCCAGAAAATACCTATAACATATTTATCGTCTCAAACAAACGAAACCCCGCAGGGCAACAAAACGGAGGGCATGAACTGTTTCCCGTGGAAACAAGAAACAAGAGTGGTTTGTTTCTTAAACCCCCCAGCGAAGTTCAGGGATCATTTCCGCGGGTTCTCTCTCGCCGAGGAAGCAGTGGTAATCGTAACAGACAATCAGACACGTATCCTGAACCTTTCACCGAACGTAGCAGAGATTCTGAGACTCCGAAACCTATACTGCCGCCTGTAGCCAGTGAAATATGGCCCCAGAGTCAGCCTTCCACCAACAGCAACAACAGAGTTAAACCTACGCGATCTCCGACCATAAAAATCAACGGGAGGAACTTCAACTCTATGCCGGAGACTCACACGCTGAGGTTCACCAAACAGATCCGGGTGGCCAAACTCCTCCTGATGGTGACGGGTGTGTTCCTGCTGAGTTATCTACCGTTCTGGGTGGTCACGTTCCTCTTCATGGTGTGGCCACATCTGGACTGGGACCAGGGCCCTGTAGGCACCGTGTTCCTGTCCATGATGTACCAGTCATACTTCATCAACAACGCCGCCAACCCCATCCTGTACGCCATCTACAGCCCGGAGTTCCGCAAGGAGAGCGCCCACCTCCTGCGTCTGGTCAAACAGAAGCTGTGCGGGAGGCAAGTCGGAGTGGCGTGATTTGGTTGGCTGCAGTTTGCGGTTGTAAGCGCGTAAGAACACAAATTGATGGTGGGGTCATGTTTAGGCCGTTCTTAACCGGGCGAACCACCAGTCTGGCGAACTTGTTCGGCGAACTGAGTATTGTATGCGAACAGGGCAAGCGCGCACACGTACGTAGTTCCAGAGGTTCGGCCGGACTAGTTCTCTTTCTTAACCGACCGTTAATGATATGCATACGTCATCGCCCGAACAAGGCAGACTCGAAAGTTGAGACAATCGTAAACAACCAAAATGGCCGCCTTCGTAGATCGAGACGACCAGGCATTTGCGGTAGTTATCGTTTTGAGTGAACTCTTGGAAGCCGAGGAAGAGGAGAAAAGAGGAAAAGAGCGCAAGAGAGGGAAATGTGAAGTGAGTCGATAGCCGCCAATCCGTCCGCCATTTTCCTCAACTATGTACATGCGCACAACAGCTCTCCCCGAGCAGCCAATCAGAGCGCAGGATCGGAAGAGGATCGCGAGGGTTTCCACGACACGCTATGCAGACCTCGAACCTAGTTCGGCGAACATTTCGAACCAGGGTTTGGGCACAAGTATTTGGTCGGTTAAGAAACAACGTGCGCGAACCTAGTTCGCCGTACTCTTCGAACCTAGTTCGCGAACCAAAAGTCCGCCCGGTTAAGAACGGCCTTTTGGTGTTTATTTGGAGAACCCTTTTTGGCGAGTGTGCTAGATTGTAATGATTTTTGTTGCCACGAAAAAGCGTGATTTTGGTGATTTTTGTACTTTGCAGCCCCAGGTGCATGCCGGGGGCCGCAACAAGAGGCACGCTGCCAATGAAGGTGGGACTTTTTGCGCTGGAGAGCGGCAACAACGACGCGAACGGATTTGGACGAAGCGGCTTTCGGGCCTAAAGAGAAAGTACACTAGCATTACCCCAGTGAGGCCTGAGCAGAAAGGAGACGATCAATTTAAAAAAAAATCCTGTCAGGTGCGTGCCCTTGAATGGTCTGTGCACGATAATAATTTTTTGTTTGTAGGCTGAAGCATTTTTAGGGGTGACTATAATGCCTGGGGGTAGTAGGGAATATATAGGCATTTTGAGACCTCGTGCATTTGTGTTCTTTGGCCAACACGCCTGCTGGGCATTATAAGTACTAAACTGCTGCTCGGAAACAATTAGTCCAAAGGGAGAGAAGAATCAACGGAAGGAACTATATACACCTCACTACCGGAGCCTCAAACGCTTAGGTTCAGCAAAACAGATACGCGTGGCCAAACTTCTGCTGGCAATTTGAAGATAGTATTTAACACGCCCGTTGGTGACTGGGCGTAACGAGTAATGTATTGCAATGTATTGCGCCGACGGAGAGAACAAACCTCTTTTGGGACTGGACCAGATACAGGTGCAAAAACACTCTCCAACAATAAGGTTCAGCAGTGGCTCAGTGGAATCAGTCGCCTGTGTTTTGAAGTTCAAGTATTCCAGAAAACCCTATTTTGGGTACATGGAAAATATTACACTTACACCAGTTGGTCATTTCAACATAGTAATGAAGCAGTTGCGATCATAACAACATACACACATTTATAAAGTGAGAGAGAAGGAGAAGGCAGGCTGGTAGTCGATTTGTGTGTGTGTGTGTGTGTGTGTGTGTGTGTGTGTGTGTGTGTGTGTGTGTGTGTGTGTGTGTGGGTTGGTGGGGGTGTGAGGGGGCAGGGACTCAGATTACTCATCTGATGGAACACCCTAATGCGACATCTACAGAGGCTTTTGCATTTGTTTAAGTCAACATTGTCATATCATCCACTGATCCAGTGGTTTGGTTTTGTCTGTCGTATTGAGTGCTTTCAGGCGTCTCTGTGATACTTAACGATCTCAACACTTTGCTTATACTTTCTTGAATACCTAATATCTCTTACGAAGTATTACAAATGTTTTGAAGTATTAAAATGATGCTCCTAGTAAGTACATGAGTGTCCATGACACAGATTCTAAGACATCGAATGCTAAACGGTACAAACATGTATCCATTTGCGGGCAATGCTCATGCTGTTTCCTCTCTGTTAAATTCTGCTGTGCTTGAAAAAAATGGGATGATAGTAATAATTTTTAACGGCAATTTTTGTTAATATCTTGAATAAATGGGTAAATAATTATGATGAGTGCATGACGTTTGTGGTGACTGTGTGTCTCAGTGCATGTCTTATATGATTACTGAGTGTTTTATATATGATGACTGGGTGTCTTATATGAGTGTCTTACACGAGTGTCTTACACGATGACAGAGCGTCATATTATCGCTGTCTTATATGATGACGCTCTGGCGTCATATTATGGCTGTGTGTCTTAAATGTTGACAGAGTGTCTTACATGATGACAGAGCGTCATATTATGGCTGTGTCTTATATGATGACCCTCTGGCGTCATATTATGGCTGTGTGTCTTAGAGTGTCTTACATGATGACAGAGCGTCATATTATGGCTGTGTCTTATATGATGACGCTCTGGCGTCATATTAGGGCTGTGTGTATTAAATGATGACAGAGTGTCTTACATGATGACAAAGCGTCATATTATGGCTGTGTCTTATATGATGACGCTCTGGCGTCATATTATGGCTGTGTGTCTTAGAGTGTCTTACATGATGACAGAGCGTCATATTATGGCTGTGTCTTATATGATGACGCTCTGGCGTCATATTATGGCTGTGTGTCTTAAATGATGACAGAGCGTCTTACACGATGACAGAGCGTCATATTATGGTTGTGTCTTATATGATGACGCTCTGGCGTCATATTATGGCTGTGTGTCTTGAATGATGACAGAGCGTCTTATGACTGTGTGTTCTGTATCATGATTGTCTTTCAATGACAGTGTCTTATGATTGTGCGTCTTATTTGATGACTGAGTGTCTTATATATTATGGCTGTGTGTCTTCTATGATGACCGAGAGTCTTATAATTATGATAGTTGTGTGTTTTGTCTGATGACAGTGTCATATATCATGACTGTATGTCTATGATGACAGAGTGTCTCATAATACGGCCGTGTGTCTTGTCTGATGACAGTGTCATATATATTGACCGTATGTCTAGTATGTCTAATATGTCTCATGTGACGGCTGTGTGTCTTACACTTTGACTGAGTGTCTCACAGTATAACTGAGTGTCTTATATGAGACTGTATCAGTGTGTCTTTCCAGACAATCACCCCTACCAAGCACCCGCTGTCGGCGACAAAATGAAGCAGGCGTTTCGTTCAAAGGGAAATAACCTATCCCAGTTTTGGTATTACCGTGTCGCTTACAGGACGCCAACTCATGTTTTAGGGCAGTGTCGCTTGTCAGTGCGCATGCGCATGCACGCTCAAAACAGTCTGTCTTAATAATAAATAATAATAATACATGGCTTTTATAGAGCGCCGTTCTCCAACTTCCATGGACTCGCTGCGCTTAAAGCACACACACACACACACACACACACACACACACACACACACACACACACACACAGACTTTGAAATCGCTGAAAAGCTCTCACGGTCGTAAAATGTCTGATTATTGTATTGTAAACTTACAGCCTACTAACAACGTTAATTCAGTCAATAGACATTTGCATAGGTGACGGGCAAAATATATACAGTGTTACCGCAGGTACGTATCGCGTCACGTAAAGTAAACGTGACCACACAGAACGGCCCTTCAAACATTTCCTTTCATATTTATAATAATAATAAATAATGATAGGTCTTATAAAGCGCTAACAGTCTGCTCAAAGATCACTCAGTGCGCTACACACACACATCCTCACGCATACATGAAACACTATGTGTGTGTGTGTGTGTGTGTGTGTGTGTGTGTGTGTGTGTGTGTGTGTGTGTGTGTGTGCGTGTGTGTGCGTGTGTGTGTGTGTGTGTGGAGGGAGGTAGGTGATACTACAGATCATATGCTATCTTGAATAGGTGAGTCTTTAGTTTTGACTTTAACTGTGGGAGGGTCTGGGGTGTTCCTAAGGGAGGGGGGCAGAGAATTCCATTCCTGGGGGGCACAGAAACTGAAAGAGCGCTCACCGAAAGTTTTGAGATTGAACTTGGGAATTTTTAGGAGCTTTTCTGATGAGGAGCGGAGAGTACGAGATGGTTCATAAGTGGTAAGCTTGTCGGAAAGATACTGAGGAAGGGACTGCTCAAAATGACGGAAAGACAATGTTGCAATTTTGTACTTGATGCGCTATACAACGGGCAGCCAGTGCAATTCCCTCAACAGGGGTGTGACATGGTCGCGCTTGCGCTTCCGAAGAATAAGCCGCGCTGCACTGTCCTGAACGCGTTGGAGCCGATTGATCTGGTCAGCGGGTAAACCAGCGAGAGCCGAGTTACAGAAGTCAAGCCTTGATGTAATGAAGGCACTGACTAGCATGGCGGTGGAATCAACTGTTAGAAGTGGCCGGATAGAGGCAATCTGCCTGAGAGCAACAGCATTCGCTAATACCCTTGCCAAAAGAACGACCCTTTCATACTAGACGCGTGCGATAGAAATCTCAGGAAGCTGACGACGAATAAACAAAAATGTTCATGTTAGAAACCTTCCTGTGAACATTGAACGAATGTGTTAAAATATGACAGCCGTGTCAGAAATAAAAATACAACGCTGAAAATGTCGAAGGAAACCCCGAGAAAATGTAAACAAACAATAAGACTTCAACCAAGCATGCAAGCAAAAGCAACGCAAAACTGAAACAAGAAAAATAGTTATTGAAACACCTAAAAGGCAAAGGAGAATAATCAACACAAGCCGCGTAACCTACAGATAGACGTTAACTCCTCCTCCTCCTCCCCTCCCCCGGGCCGCACCCTCCTTCCACAACGGCAACCCTCTACTACCAGAAAGCACTGACAAATTCACTACAAATGTGCGGTCGTCCGGTACACGTTAAACTTGTGCCTCAGTGTGTAAAAGTCCGCATCAAAGATCTGTCATTGTCATGGATGAAACTAGTTTTGAAATTCGTTATGAGCAGTTTGGCTTCAGTTGCATTCTTGACTTCATATCCGGGAGTGCATATGCTATAAAAATTTTTTTAATAAGCATGAATTAGCTTAATACATCTGGAAAGAAAAAAAAGTCTTTCAGATTTCATCGTTCAAACAGCATAGGTATGTCGTTGTTCGTTTCCTTTTTTCTAGGCGGTCCCCTTGTATTTGACATCAAAATTAAAAAAAAAAAAAAATCCTTCACAGTTTTGGCGCAACTCGACAAAGTTTCGAAAAAGTCCTCTGTAAGGTTGTTTATCCTCGAGGAATAGATTACACGTCACGGAAGAGCGTTTTGGTTCAGCCAGTCAGGCCTCATGTCACAACTTGGCCTCAGTGAGGCGTAGATGCTCGATGAACTCCTGCACCTCCTTCGTGTACTCGTTCGGGTGCAAGCGGAAGTGACCCACGTGGGGTGTGTCCTCCCATTTCCGGCAGCGAACGAAGTGCCCTCTCTTCTTCCAGTCGGCCACAACTTCGTCCAGCTTCGCGGAGGACACGATATTGTCGGCGGAGGAGTACAGCATCAGCGTGGGATGGCCGGCCTGGTTGCTCTCCGCCGCGTGCGCGCCCTGGATGTAGTGCACGGTGACAGAGCGGTGAAACGCGCGCATGTAGGTGGAGAAAAGGGTGCGGATGGACGCCTTGATGAAAGAGTTGTCGCTGATGCTATTGGGAATGCCCTCCAGGATGTTCTCGAAGGGAGTGGGACTGTCCATCACGATGCCGACGATTCGGCTCCGGATGTCGGTCGATGTCGACCCACTGCTACCCGTCAGGCTTTCAACCGAGCTCTTTCGTCTGTTGTTGTTGGCACCTTCCTGGGTTATCTGTCCCATAACTCGCCGATCTTTACCGATTGAGTTGTCCCTGTTGAAGAGAGGCTGAGTAAAAGACTAGACGCCCAAATTCAAGATAATACGGGGTATGGGGAGGGAGGGGAGAGAGGTGCATTAACAGTCAGTAGAGAGGTAATACAAAGGCACCTGTTGATTTTTTTTTTTTAAATTAAAGACAAATCCATAGTATCTAATCCGTGAACAGTGGACAACAACAAAGATGAGATACCTTCTAATGGTTTAATTACGACACAAGTCTGCAGAACAAAAGACTATGAAAGTTTTAACTTATTTACCTTTGTTTTAACTCACTTAACTTACTTGGCTGCAGCCTCCACAACCTGCAGCCAAACCCCGCCTCCCCCTAATAGTGACCCCCCCCCCCCCCCCATAACGCTTTTAACTCCCGCACCTGACCACCTCCGGTTCCAATGTCACGCCGCTTATTAACGCTCTACAAGCCAAACTCATTAGCGGAAGAAGAAGAGGAAGAAGAAGAAGAAGTGTCACACAAATTTCCAGGGGGACAAACAAACAAACCACGAGAAGATGCAAGTTATTCGTTCATGCCGTATATGGATTAAGAAAACCATACCTAGATACGTCACTGCCGCTCCTCTCTCTGCTGGGACCGAGGTCCACCGTGGTCCACTCATCGTCGGTTCGGAACGTAATCGCGTTGCTGGGGTGTTCGACAAGGGTCTCTGCTTTAGCGTCTGAGGCCGAACCCGCGGCGTCGTCGGTTGTTGTGGACCCAGGGTTTGCGACGAGCTGGTCCAAGTCAGTATTGCTCTGTTTCTTGCGGTCCATCTCCACCAGCAGCTGACCATACACGAAAGCGCCGATGGAAAAGCCGTGAATGATGATAGGCCTGTCGGCGAGGGGCCCGTTCTTGTCCTGCAACACGTGCGTCAATGAACGGGCATTTAGTAAAATGGATCTAATCGCCGTAGATCTGAGAAAACAAAAATTAGGCCCTCTAACCATTTCACGGCAGAGATTCAACGTGAAATCACCTTTTCCGTGGGCCCCCCTGCACAGGATCAGCTAGATAAAGGTATAGTTTTGTTTGAATCAGAAGAACTGATTGATGACCTCTGTGTGAGAGCAGTTTCGTTTTACAACACACTGATACTAAACTTTAGTCACCGTGGTATAGTCCTGGAATGGCATTGAATATCTGCGCGACCGCGCACGTCGCATTATAATGACCCGGGCGACCCTTCTGTTTTCTCGAGGCCTTGATGATTTTTCGAGGGCTGTCCGAGCTAGTCGCATACCAGTGCTGGCGTACCATATCGCCCAAATGGGTGGCCATGCTATTGAACCATACCGACCTGCAGGAGGTCCAGCAGCTCGCCGACGATCTTCTTGGTCTGCATGGGCCTGATGATCTGCATGGGGGTCACCTTCATCGTCAGCACGTCCATCCCCCGCTGCAGGTAGAGGCTGCCGTACTTGTACACGGTGCTCTGACGCGCGTTCAGCCATGGAAACATGATCACTAGGGGGCGCCTGTCCTTGGCTATGACACCATTTGCGGTTGTGACGTCATTCCCGGCTGTGATGTCAGTCTTGCTGCTGAGGTCGGTCGCGGAGGGGCTGTCTGGCGTGACTGCTTCGAGATCACGGGTGCATAACTCGAAAGAGCCGAAGGTGTAGCGGGTCACTACACCTTCTAACGTTGGTAACTCCAAGGCGCTTACGATAGAGTCGCTTCTTGGTAGGGATTTAGTCTGAAAGTATTGTGAGAGAGAAAGAGCCAGTCCATAATTATACAAGGCTTGACAGTAGATTTCAGTTCAGTAAGTGCATAATAAAAATTGACCTACACAAATAGAAGGACATCGCCTTTACTAACAGTCTTTTGAGAGAGAGAGAGAGAGAGAGAGAGAGAGAGAGAGAGAGAGAGAGAGAGACCGACAGAGAGGGTGGGGTGGATGTTAGGTGGGTTTAACGTCATTTTCTACCACGTAAGGATGATATCAAAGACGGGGCAACGATAAAAAAAAAATATCTGGCCCCAGCAAAAATAGAGAGAGAGAGAGAGAGAGAGATTTAACCACGTAAAAATATCAAAGGCTGGACAAAAGAAGAAAGACTAAACAGTCTAACGCTAGTTCTAAGAGCTAGACTACACCTGCTCAGACAGAGAGACAGAGACAGGCAGATAGATGAGCGGACAAACCGACAGACAAACAGGAACGTAGACAGACAGACGCACAGGAACGTAGACAGACAGACGCACAGAGACACAGAGAGGTAAACTGGAAGAAGCAAAGTCTTCCAGCAGAACACTTGCTGAGCAGAACGACCGAGCAGTACAAAATATCCATACCCCAGATCTGGACCCATCTTCCGCCGGGGACACCTTGGTTCTTCGAAGACACGGGCAGATCCTTAAACAGGAAGGCATCACGGCGACAGCGGCAGCGGCAAAGAGCACTGGGCGGTTGCAGAGTACAGGTCCAGACAGCAGATGCAGAGGGCTGTGAAGTCTTTGCACCATCAGCTTGCCCACCTGCCCACACACTAGGCCGGCGGCTGGGGCACCCACCACCACCATTCTGATCCCGCGTAAATGGCGAACGGCGACGAGGTGTGTGTGAGAAAAACTTTCACCGCGGTCCTGAAACACACAGGCGTAACTAGTGTCGATGGACATGTATAACGGCGATGAAAATGGATGGAATGCCGATGGTGTATTGTTTCTTTCAGTTGGCATAGAGGTCACTTCGTGCATGTGATGACAGCGTCAGCTCAGCTGAAATGATCGCTATGGTAGAGTTTTGGTGACAACATACGTCGCGTACCACGTTGTCGGCGTAACTTGTCCAGGGGGCTTTATATTCGCGTTGGAAATCAGTCACAGACCGATTCGTTTTCAAGACGTCCGATAACTTTCTTTCCAAGGCGGAGGTAATATGTCCCATCATTTTTTTTTATTTTTTTTTTGCGCGACGTTGGACAATATTCAGGACAAAATTAATGTCCTATGCTTCGTTCCATTATAGTTCTCATAGATACGAAGCCCTGCTTGTCGCCAAAACTACCCGGTCGCTAGCGGCACTTCACACACCATTCGGGGAGCCGGGATAGGCGAATGGTAGAGCGTTGGACTTTCAAAGCTCGAGCCGAGAGTTTGAATCCCGGGTGGAGCCAATTATTTGTGCTGGCCTTTTTTTTTTCTTTTTTTGCCTGGTAAAGGTTATTAGGGTTTCCTGGAAAGGTCCATTGGGTCCAAACTCACTGTACGTTGCATCATTAGCCAGCCTTGGGAAAGCCAAACCAGCCAGTGGTAGGTAGGTGTTTAGGAGTTTAACGTCCTTTTCCACCACGCATGGGTGATACCAAAGACGGGGCAACGAGAAAAAGGCAAGCACAAATATTCGGCCCCAGCCGGGATTCGAACTCACGACCCGAGCATTGCAAGTCCAACGCTCTACCATTCGGCCACCCCGGCTCCCGTGCTGTTGTTTTATTGTTGAGTGGAGAATGCAGACGCACGAATGTGGTAGTTAGGGGAGTCGAGACATGGTTTAACAAAAACACATGTTTATTTGCCCACTACAGAGGAGCAGTGTACTACTCCTGCAAAAACACAAGGTGAAAGACATTAGTACACCACAAACGGAAATGCAGTCAGCATAGAAGTAGATGACACACGACATGGATCAAAACTAGAACAATACCAACAATAGCTAAGCAGCTATTACACAGAAGTAACGTACCACACTGAACTAAAAGTACAGCTCGCAGAAGTGTAAACAAATACTTAAAACAAAGACAAAATGGCGGCGTCGGTCCACATCACGCTACCCGACCCTAGAATCAAACGTACATGGCTAGCAACAAACATACGGTATCTCCTAACTGCCCACGCCCCCCCCCCCCCCCCCCCCCCCCCGCCCACACTATATGACAAGACCAAAACACATGACAGCACTAAACAGCACTATCAGGCGTGGGCAGTCTCAGCGAGGCCCGTTTCCGTCCCCCGACGACGCACAGCTCGCAGTATGTTACATAATCTCTCATAATCCCTTGGCCTGCTCAGGGCAGTCTTGTGTATTGAACTGGCTGGCTCTCAGCGGCGCCTCGCCGCCGTGCAAAGTCCTGCAGCTCACCGTCTAACGGGTTACGCAGAAATCAGTCTCTCTCCATCCCGTATTGCCACTCAACTCGGCCGTGGAGTGCTACCGGCTCGCGACGGTCACTACCGATGTGTAAAGCAACTGGAACTTGCACATCGGTAGGGACCGTCGCGAGCCGGTAGCACTCCAAGTTTCCAGACTTGCTTCTTGTCGTCTACCGCCCTCACGCCAGTGGGAAGTGTTTGGGGCAAGTTGTAACGGGGCCCATCAGTGTGCCGTTAGCTATTACGTGGCCAGTACCCGACAAGCCAGTGACTGCCGTATTCACAAGAGGGTGCCTGGCTAGAGTCGACCGCTCGACTGAGTATGATGCATCGTGCCGTCATGTTGCGCTGGCTAGCTTCGACCGCTCGCCTGAGTGTGATGCAATATGACGCCACGTTGCGCCGTCTCTCGGGCGGACTACTGGCCGCGAGGTTGCATAATAGTGTTGTCTAGTGCTGTCTTGTGCTGTGACGATTTTGATTCAGGGTGTGATTCGAGTGTGAGCAGTTAGGAGACATAATAAGACAGATGACTGCAGTTTGCCCAGCTACAGACATGTATCACTGTGACTGAACTTGCCGAAAAACGCGAAACACTAAAAGGAAGGCCAGAACCTAATGGGTGGAGTAAACCTTTGTCTTGAAAAGAAGACTGACAAAACTAGCTTTTACAAAATAGGTTCTCAAACTGACTGAACAGAAGAGATCGGGACAAAGATGGTTCCAAGCAGACCACACTTACGTCACGATTTGCACACTACTGAGGCAAACTGGCAACCACGAAACACAATCGATCCCTCACTCATACCCAGTTCCAAACATCAAATCAACTACAAAATAATAATAATAATAATAATGACTTGTACTTATTTAGCGCAAAATTTTCACAAAGTGACTCAATGCGCGCACTCCCGCACTCATACCTACAAATATGCAAACACACACACACACACACACACACACACACACAGAGCAGCAGCAGCAGCAGCTGAATCAGGAGGAGGTAAGTGGGCTTAGTCGAAAGCCAGCCGGAACGGATGCGTTTTCAAGTCAGACTTGAAACGATCTATGTCCGACCGGTGTAGCATCCGGTCCGGTCCCCCCTCTGAAGTAGTCCCCCGGGGGACCAATTCGTGGCAAAAACTGCTCTATAATGGTCCCCCCCTTAGACATCCAGCCTCGTTTTCGACTGGTCCCCCTGGGCGATTTTGGTCCCCCCTCGCATCCAAAATAGGCCCCCTCTCGAACTGGTCCCCCTCTTTTCTAACCAATGTAGAGCTATGTCAGTATTTATTTTTAACTTTATTGTTACAAAACTTTATTGTCCCCAAAAGCACAGGGCCATAGGAACATTTTTTTTCTTTTTTTTTTCCGATTTATGTGCTTGTTGTTATTTTTGTGTGTGTGAGATATATTTGTTTGGTTGTGTTCTTGTTTCTTTCAGTTGTTTTTTTTGCATTGGTTCTTTTTTGCTGTCCACATTTCCTGTCATTTTTTTTAAACTGGAAATAGCATTTAGAGAATAACATCAAAGACCAAGTATCTAATATTTTCTATACAACGCCATAGAAAAAATATTTCTTCAAATTAAGTAAGTGTCCATGACATGAAAACTAGTTGCCACCTTTGGCTTTCAGCGTACTTCAAGTAGACAGTCAAGACTGAGTACCAGTGTCTCAAATCATGACCCTTGAAACAACAAAAACAGCAGAAGACTAACAGTTCTCAGGCTGGTCTAAGGAGTGACACAAAAAACAGGAGCAAAGTGATGTCCAAGATTCATTATATAAATTACTCTGTCTGTTTTCAATGGGGCCGATTGCCAAACTGGCCCGTATTTCAGCCACCTAGGTTGTCGGCCTGGAGCCTCTCTTGTGAACACATACACGGGCGTGTCCAAGAGGGTGGCTGCAGCAAATATCTCAACCTCGGTGGCCCAAGTACGGAATGAATTGTCGTGTACTTATAATTATAGGCATGTTTGACACGAGTCACGTGACGTGTCAAGAAGCGTGGCGACCGTTTTCTCATCCCACAAAAAAAAAAAAAAGAAAAGAGAAAACAAATCTAAACTTTTAAAAGTGATTTAACTTCGTAGATTTGCCGTTCTATGTAGCCTATACTTTTGTTTTTTAGTGGCGACCGTTTTCTCATCCCACAAAAAAAAAGAGAAAATAAAAAACAAAAGTATAGGCTACATAGAACGGCAAATCTACGAAGTTAAATCACTTTTAAAAGTTTAGATTTGACACTGTAACCTTGACCCAGTTCAAGATCATCTTGAATAACATCTCTGTACAAAAATGAAAATAATTATACATATAACGAAAGAGGTGTGTGTGTGTGTGTGTGTGTGTGTGTGTGTGTGCGCGTGTGTGTTTGCGTGCGTGCGTGCGTGAGTGAGTGTGCACGCGTGCGTGCGTGCGTGCATAATGTGTGTGTGTGTGTGTGTGTTTGAGAGATGGGGGGAGGAGAGAAAGTGTGGGGGGCGAGAGAGAGAGAGAGAGAGAGAGAGAGAGAGAGAGAGAGAGATCCAGAGTCACGTTTTCTACTGAGTTGACACACACTATAACAATAAAGTTAAAAATAAATACTGACATAGCTCTACATTGGTTAGAAAAGAGGGGGACCAGTTCGAGAGGGGGCCTATTTTGGATGCGAGGGGGGACCAAAATCGCCCAGGGGGACCAGTCGAAAACGAGGCTGGATGTCTAAGGGGGGACCATTATAGAGCAGTTTTTGCCACGAATTGGTCCCCCGGGGGACTGCTTCAGAGGGGGGACCGGACCGGATCCTACACCGGTCTACAGGAAAATACAGGAATGAATTCAAAAATAAAAAACTTACTTATAAGCTGGTCGATGTCCGCCTAGGGATTTGAGTCCATGCTGGCCAGTCAGAGCAGACACAACGGGTTACACGTGGCACGCACCAATGTGAGGTTCGAACGCGAAGTGCCGCGCGCCCACGTTTCGCGCTTAATTATAATATTATAGCTGGGCCACGGCGCCCTCTCGGTATGGGGAGGCAACTATGTTTACACACTAAGCCCGATCGGGTCTATCTCTCGTCTGCTATAGCCGAGGGTAGGGAACGCATAAACCACTCGGCTACATTACGGCATAGTGTGTAGGTCATTCCTGGCGGAAGTGGTTTTCTAAGCTCCGTTCGCGTACTGTAGATGTAAATGTCAGTTTCAAGTCTCAAACACGCCGCCGGGGTGAGCTGTCAACGGTACACTTAGTTTCAGTTGAAGAGATAGTCCTGTGTTTCCCCTCTGCTTGGCATCACACCATCGTTGGCACTGGCGACTACAACTGGATCTGCTGGTGTACGGGCTTATTCAGTCGTGGCGAAGAGGGCCGTGGAGGAAGTGCATAATTAATGATCAATGCAAACCTAATTGTATCAGCATGCACTCACGTTCTGTCTGAATTGGACGTCTGTTGGGAAATTAGGGAAGGTGGTGTATATTTCCTGGGGCATTGGAGCACCCCCACGAACCTATGACGTCAAACGCGTCATGGGTTTGTGCGATCCTTCTTTCGCTCACCAGTTCGGTTCGTTCGATCGCTTGCCGGTGTAGGCGCTCGTTTACCGTTGCTCTGCTATGTCAGTCCGATGTTCCTCCACCGTACGCGTTGTAGTGCATTAAATTAACAACTTGAGAAACCACCGTAATAGGCCATCATGATAGCGCTTACTAATAATGTGCATTCATGTACATGCAGGCCATTTGATAGCATTATATGCACACAGGGGCACTGGTGTTCCTGCAGGGGCATTCATGTACCTGATACATGTTGTGTTTTGGGCATTCCATTTGTCCATCCAACCACACTTCATTTTGTCTTCAGGTGTTTTGTCCTTTGATTCACGATAGCGCTTACTATAATGTGCATTCATGTACGTACAGGGCCATTTGATAGCATTACACACACAGGGGCACTCGTGTTCTGCAGGGGCATTCATGTACCTGACACGTGCTGTGTTTTGGGCACGTCATATGTCCTGCAAACCATATTTCCTGTTGTCTTATCGTGATATTATTATGATAGCGCTTACTAATGATGTACATTCTACACTACACACAGAAGCCTCCACGTTTTCTTTCACGTCAGTTTTCTTGTATAACACAGCTGATCAGAGCACACTGCGACTCCGTACTGTCAGTTATTATTTCGTACGATGGCTAAAATCCAGGGTGACTAAATTGATCTACGACGCGTTCATGTAAAAATCAAACATACCAAAAAAAAAAAAATCGGAAAATTGGCGTTTAACAGTCCTGTTCCACCATGTATCGCGGTCACGAAACGGGATACCAGAAAACACTTACAACTCAGATCACAGTCATCAGCATAGCAGCTTTGAGGTGTCTGTAAAATTCACACACGTTGCACAACTGCTCCGAGCCTAATGCGTCTTAATACTGTTATGATCTCTCACGATGCTTTCTCTGCAATGTTCAATTCATCAATGATGCATTCATGTACATTGCGGGGCCTTTGTTAGCATTATATGTACGCAGGAGCACTGTCATACCTTATGTAGCGGCACTCGTGTTCATGCAGGGGCATTCATGTACCTGACACATGGTGTGTTTCGGGCATGCCATTTGTCCCACCAACCACACTTACTGTGTTTCCATGTGGTTCAGTCCTACAGTATGAGAGTGATTTGGTACCCGTATCAAAGGGTACTGTGTGCAATTAATGCATGGTGTCCATTAAACGTTTGGAGTGATTGCAAAGAGGGGAAAAACAGTTAATAATGCTTCGCGGGGGCGATCTAGAGTGGCGTTTACTTAACGGGACTGTCCACCCGCCGCCACCGAACGCCCTGAGCTTAATCCCCGCGCAAACGCTGAGGCCAGAAAGGCGCAGTAGATTTTCAGGTACTCGTTTGGAGTGCTGTAATTTTTTGTTAACCGTTCGTCCCTTCAGGCATCTTAGTGAGAGTGGGCCAAAAGACTGAGACTGACTGATGCGGGGGACCGACATGAACTAGCTGCGTAAACACTGAAGATCATCCAGTCAGATAGCGACTGCTGGGGTGCACGGAAACTGATGATGATGATGATGATGATGATGATGATGATGTGTGTGTGTGTGTGTGTGTGTGTGTGTGTGTGTGTGTGTGTGTGTGTGTGTGTGTGTGTGTGCGTGTGTGTGTGTGTTATTTTGTCATACGTGCATGCAAAGACCATGTTAAACACCCTGGAGAGCATCGTACAAAATCATGGCAACATGGAGACACAATGTGCTGTGATCAGTCAGGTGTGCCACGTGAGATAACTGAATGTGAAAGAAAGGTTGAGGCTTCTCTGTTTAGAGTAGAATCTACATTTATCAGTAAGCCCTATTATGGAGAAAAAAAACAACAAAAAAAACAAAACAAAACAACAACAACAATAAAACACCTGAAGACGACAGGAAGGGTGGTTCAGTGGTGGGACATATGACATGCCCAAAACACATCGGGTGTCAGGTACATGAATGCCCCTGCATGACCCCGAGTGCCCCTACATAAGGTATATCAGTGCCCCTGCGTGCATATAATGCTAACAAATAGCCCTGTGTGTACATGAATGCACATTATTAGGAACTGCTATCATGATACCAGATAATAAACCACCCGAAGACAACAGGAAATGTGGTTGGCGGAAATGTGACATGCCCTAAACACGCCTTGTGTCAGGTACATGAAAGCCCCATGAACCAGATTGCCCCTACAAAAGGTATGTCAGTACCCCTGCGTGTATAGAAACATATAAATCTAACAAATGGCCCTGCATGAACATGAGTGATTGAATCATTGATCAATTGCACAACTGATACAAAAGAGCATCGTGAGAGATCACGACAGTATTCAAACGCAATAGGTTCGGAACAGTTGTGCCACGTGCGTGGCTTTGAAAGATTCCCACCTACTGATAGCTCCTTGTCCAGGGATGTGATCTGTCTTTTAAGTTTGTTCTGGTCTCCCAGTTTCGCGATATGTGGTGGCCAGAAAGACCAATTTACCGAGTGTGCGTCTGTACTTGTGGTTCTTTTGTTTTGTTTTATTTCTCATACGTGCATGTACAGATCAAATCACTGTGACCACCCTGGAACCCATCGTAAGGTAAAGGCTTCTCTGTTTAGAATGGAATTACATTATTAGTACTAGTACGAGCTGTCATGATAAAAACAATAAAACACTTGAAGACGAAAAGAAGGGCGGATGGTGGGGCATATGGCGTGCCAAAAACACATCATATGTCAGGTACAGTACATGAATGCCCCTGCAAGAACCCAAGTGCCCCTACATAAGGTATATCAGAGGCCTGAGTACATATAACGAATGGCACTGCGGGTACATGAATGCACATTATTGGTAAGCGGTATCATCATAATAGATAATAAAACACGTGAATGCGACAGGAGATCAGTGTGGTTGGTGGGATATTATGACATGCCAAAACACATCAGGTACATGAATGCCCCTGCAATAACCCGAGTGCCCCTACATAAGGTATCAGTGCCCGTGCGTACATATAATTCTAACAAATGGCCCCGCATGTACATGAATGCATCGTTGATAAATTCGACAACACAAGAAAGCGTCGTGAGAGACTGATGACGACAGTATTAAGACACATAAGGCTCGGAGCAGTTGTACCAGGTGTGCGAATTTTACAGACACCTCTAATAGCTGCTTTGTTGATGATGTGATCTGTGTTCAAGTGTTTTTTGTTCTAGTCTCCCCGTTTTGTGAAAAAAGAGAGTAAAGCACAATTTGTGTGTGTGTGTGTGTGTGTGTGTGTGTGTGTGTGTGTGTGTGTGTGTGTGTGTGTGTGTGTGTTAATCAAATCAACGCATCAACCACCTGTTTACATTTCAAACAACCGCGCAAGAAATGTAAAGTGTGTATGTGATGAAACACACACACTCACACCCACACACAGCAAAAATCGTTGTTCAGTTCCGCCAAAATCACCTGGATATAGCGCTGACCTTCAGGAAAAGCCTACTAAAGGAGTCGGCCACTAGGGTGAAAGCATTGTACTGGGCTGCGCTATTTTGGCATGCATACGTTAGCAGGAACTGAAATACTCTGGGGCGTTGGCCTTCGTTGTTCCTTCACGACAGCGCGAGCGCATACGTACACGCACACGCACACGCGCGTTCGCACGCATGTGCGCACCCATCCACAACACGCACGCACACACACACACACACACACACACACACACACACACACACACACACACACACGCACACATACGCGCCAGAGAGCATCCAGAGACAGACAGACAGACAGACAAACACACAGACACACAGAGAGGGGGAGAGAGAGAGAGAGAGAGACAGACAGACAGAGAGGGAGAGAGAGAGGGATTTTGCAACTTCACAAGTAACTGCTCATTGTTTTAGGCGAATGCGAACAATTGTTAGTTTCTTTGTCTATCTGACTGTATCAGAGATGTCCTTTTCAAACAATGACCGTAAAATGACTGGAGATTACCATTTTTATGACTGGTTTGCACACGCAAGCATGTAACAGAAGCAAGCTGTGTGAGAATTGTACACTGGTATAAGGAAAATGGCATATGAAAAAATCTATTTTCGTATAGGAGAAGATAAAGTTTGCACAAACTTACATTCTATGCGTCTCAATCATTTGAAGAAGGTTCCTGATAGATCCGACTGAGAAACATTCTGGCATTTTTTGTTCTTTCGATTCCTGATTTAGTGCACACGTCACGTCACATTCTACTTCTAAAAAATAATGATGTAAGTGATAAATGACGTCAGAGTCAACTCATGCAAGCCTCACACAAACGGGTTAAGCTTATCTGAAACTGCATTTACGATCACGGTAGCTTCTCTCAGGACTCTATCTCATCGAATTCAATAGTGAGGATTCAATACTGCTATTTACCCCCAACGATACACCCCCACTCCCGGCCCTTCACCCCCTCCCGGCCCTTCCCCCCCCCCCACCCCCCGCCCCAACAACAAAAAAATAAAAAAAATAAAAATAAAGCGCTCAAAGTTGTTATGGCCTCACCTCCGGTAGGCCTAGTTTATCTGAGTGTAAAGCCAGCAGGAGGTCATCAAATATTACAAACTAAAAATAAATAAGAAAACAAAGACATAAAGCAGAGAATTTTATTCTTATATATTCATGTGTGAACTCAAGCAGATTTTAAAACCAGAGAGAGAGAGAGAGAGATGTATGCTATGTTACATAACAAGCACACCACTGTAAGATTTGTAAGATTCACACTGTCATGAAATTGAAAGTGCCGATGTGGCAGCCCCAAGACTATAATGTCAAATACATTTAGCCCAGCAAACCTGCCGTCTCAGGAACATCTAGCCATTAAACGGGCGGATAGCTCTTGTATGGGTTAACGAAACTAACGCGCCTCCACTGGCCGAAGGACACAAATACACAGGGCCTCAAAATGCCTATATATTCCCTATTAGCCTCAGGCATCATAGTCACCCCCATAAAACTGCTTCAATCTAGAAACGATTACTACCATGAACAGACCATTGAAAGGCACGCACCTGACAGGAGTTAAAAAAAAATTGAATGTCTCCTTTCTGCTAAGGCCTCACTGGAGTAATGCACTTTAGGCCAGAGAGGCAGTTCACACAAAACCGCTTGCCTCACTTGTGCTCGACCTCTGTGCAAAAAGTCCCAGCTTCGCTGGCGGCCCACTTCGGCCTACATAACACAAAAATCATGACAACAAAAATCACTACAGACTAGCACACTTGCCAAACAGGGTACCTCAAATAAACACCAAACATGACCCCACGCTCGATTTGTGTCCTTACGTTACTGTAGCAAATCGAACTCTGAGTGTTCTTGAGTAATGGTACACAAAAGCTTACACTGAATATGTGACATGCTGAATGTGTTGTACTGTAGGTGTAAATCCATGTCTATCTGTCATACATAGCTGTAGAAACTGCGCAGTTCACGCATTTCGTACCGCCCACGAGTATCCCACGTTTGTGACGGTTTGTTGTTGTTGTTGTTTTGTTTTGGTTTTTTTGTTTGGTTGTTGTGATTGTTTTTGTTGTTGATATTGTCGATGTTTCAGTTTTATTTTCATATGTTTCCTTTTGTTTTCCTATGCCCCCAGAGGGTTGGAAAAATAAACTTGACTTGACTTGACTTGACTTGACTCGGTTTCGGTTTTGGTCCCGTAAAATCAAGGCAAGATTGACGGTTCCTTGACTCTTATTCCAGCAGACACGAGCATAATCAAAGTGCAGCACTCCCACTAAGCCAAATTTAATACATGCTGACATAAATTAATTGTTTCTTGTTGTTGTTGTTGTTTTTTAAGTAAGGTCACACGTGCACAAACCCAAACTTACTTGGTAGGAATTGAGTTAAAGGGACTTTTGTAAGTTTGAGAAGTCCACACAGTGTAACAGAAAATGTCTGAAACAGATATACATACTGTTGCATGTGTGCGTCCCTTGAAAGGTCATTAAGACGTACGAGAGTATATTCAATTTTTGTGACTATCTTGCCAGTCTAGCGCCATACCGCCATCCACACATGGTCCTACAAACCATCTCCACTGACGTTTTTGGTTTAGTCAAAAACTGTCAGCCGTCGGTTGTAGCAAAGAACTGAAAGCTCAAATGAAGTTGGCATTTAGCACAGGCCTTAATGGGGCCATGTTTGTCACGAAGCGAAAAGCTCTACATGATTCGTTGCTTTGAAAAACAAAAACAAAAAAAAACCCTATGCATGTTTCACTATGAGTTATCATAACAGGCAAGAAAACCAACCAAGCAAATGGACAACAGAAATCGTTAGAGATACAAAGAGTAAATAGGAACTTAAAAAAGAACTGCGTGAACAATACTCTAAGCTAATCTAATTCGTTAAGCAGCTACACTTTCTACATACAGCACTGTGAGTGAAAATAGAGGAAGTGGTGATCAATCTTCATCACCATCTGCATGAAATAAAGCAAACCTACACTTACGGGCAACCCAAGACGGAACAAAAACAGGTTGAGTAATGAAAATTAGGTTAGTGACACAATAAGTTTGTTCTACATAACTTCACATACAGCCTCTCAACAGTTATAAGCAAAACACACCCCCTCCCCGACGCCCGCAACCCTTGCCCCCGGTCTTATAACCCCTGGGTGTACGCCTGTTGGGTCTGGCAACTCTCCGAACTCCGCTCTAATTGTGAGCAGTGTGAATTATTTGTGAAGCTCCTCTGTGCTCTTGTTGGTGTAGGCTTCCTTGTTGGAGTCGGTGCCGTAGAAGCCACTCTGTCGTTTCAGTCTCTCCAGTTTGGCGCGGTCCTTCCGCGTGAAGAAGCCCAGCTGTTGAGATGCGGACATATTGACATTACCACTCAGACAAGTGGTCGAGCAAAGCAGCAAAATTATCAATTATTCAACTCTCCCTCTTTCGGGCCCTCACGTTCACAACGCTTGGCTGCAGGCCCCATCATGATTTATGGCGGGTTGGCCGCAAACTTTCTATTTTTATTCTCAGTCATGACATCATAAAGTGCGGAACTAAATGCAGAGCTAGCAAAATGGGTTTCTAGTAGTCAGAGCAGGTACAACACACACACACACACACACACACACACACACACACACACACACACACACACACACACACAGTTTTTGCATGCCCTGTCTGGAGTGTGTGAAATGACTAACCAGCAGTCCATACATGTAAAACTCATGAGTAATACCCCTTGACGAGCAAGTGGAAATAATCAAATAATGAATATCTATGAGAGAGAGAGAGAGAGAGAGAGAGAGAGAGAGAGAGAGAGAGAGAGAGAGAGAGAGATGATGATGATGATGATGATATCACCTTCCAGGCGATGACAGCGATGATGAGCAGAAGAAGGAGGCCGCCGAGGACACCGCCGATAATGATCCAGAGGTTTACTTTCTTTCTGATCGGCTTCACCTCGAAGATGTAGGTGTGAACCTGAGCGATCCATGACGTACAGCATGATCAGTTTCAATTACTCTCTCTCTCTCTCTCCTCTTAACCGCTTCTTTATTAGCTTTCTAAAAGCCTTTTCATGCGTTTTAATATTGGCATATTCTCTCTCTCTCCGCATCCGGTTGCGCAATAGTAACAGACTTAGTTTCCAAAGCATATCTTAATGACAACGGTACCAGTGACTGAATCTCCAAAGGAGATAGATATCTCATGATCTCATTTGTACCGTGTGCGTGTGTGCGTGCGTGCGTGCGTGCGTGCGTGTGTGCGTGTGTGTGTGTGTGTGTGTGTGTGTGTGTGTGTGTGTGTTTGACCTCCATTTCCTTCGGCACAGGCCAGGGGTAAAACAGGGCATGGTCGGGGCTTCCCACCTCCGTGTTCGTCACGAACACCAAAGTATCAACTTTCTAAAAACGAAAGAAAACAATATCCATTGCAACAAGAAAACAACAGGAAGAAAAAAAAAAGTTGAACTCTGGGCAAAGACAATTCAATGTCAGTACACTGTAAATAAACTTTGTTCTTTCTTTCCTCACGTATTTGTATACGGAAAATTCTTAATATCGTTTATGAAAACAAAAAGGACAAGGGAAGCACCCTGAGTGACTACAGTCTCCTTACTGGGCCCATAGCGCGCCTGCTCTTGATAAGAGCCAAACTAGTTTTTCTTGAATGGGCTTCCAACCCACGTCCCTCGGCTCAAGGGGAGCCGGGATGGCCGAATGCGGGTAGAGCTGGCCGAATGCGGGTAGAGCGTTGGACTTCTAATGCTCGGGTCGTGAATTCGTATCCCGGCTGGGGCCAAATATTTGTGCTGGCTTTTTCATCGTTGCCCCGTCTTTGATATCACCCGTATGCGGTGGAAAAGGACGTTAAAACCCCCAAACACCCACCCCGCCCACCCACCCCTCGGCTCAAAGTCCGAGATGCTTCTCACTACACCAAGGTAAGGGGTGTTTTAGCAAATGTTAGCAAGCGAAACAGTCTCGTGTTCTCGTGCTTACTGGGGAGCCGGGGTGGTCGAATGGTAGAGCGTTGGACTTCTAATGCTCGGGTCGTGAGTACGATCCAGGCTGGGGCCAAATATTTGTGCTGGCTTTTTCATCGTTGCCCCGTCTTTGATATCACCCTATGTGGTGGAAAAGGACGTTAAACCCCCAAACACCCACCCACCCTCTCGTGCTTACGTCTGACAGCGGCAGCGAGCTTCTGACGAGCGAGAGAGTAATGTTGATCTCAGCATCCTCTTCGGGCTGCAGAGCCGGTAATGGGCACTGGTACACGATGCACGTGTAGCTGGCGCAGTCCTGTACACAGAAGGTTGACGCCATCAGTGTATGTCAAGATCCGTGTGTGTGTGTGTGTGTGTGTGTGTGTGTGTGTGTGTGTGTGTGTGTGTGTGTGTGTGTGTGTGAGAGAGAGAGAGAGAGAGAGAGAGAGAGAGAGAGAGAGAGAGAGAGAGAGAGATTGAAATTGAAATAACTTTATTTGAAAACGGTGGAGAGAGAGAGGGAGTGAGTGAGCGAGTTTTTAGGGCTTAAAGCCGCGCAAGCCACAAAGACTAATTCGCGGCTGAGTGTGCCTGCACTACATGAAAAAAACAAAAATGTAACGTTGGACAAAGGATGCAAACTGGTCTACGGGGCAATATAAACCTAGGACATGCAGGAGACGCTGCACCTTCA
The DNA here is from genome assembly GCA_018292915.2 of Batillaria attramentaria. NCBI lineage: Eukaryota > Metazoa > Mollusca > Gastropoda > Batillariidae > Batillaria > Batillaria attramentaria. The sequence goes on along the minus strand of JACVVK020000001.1, from coordinate 3,122,113 downwards.
TGCTAATTTCTCGAACTCCCGGTTACAAAAAAGTGTAGAAAACAAATGACAATTACAACTAGGTAAAACAAAGATAAATACTAAGCGCATATACAGCAAATATTGCAACTTATCATCTCCTAGGCGCAATAAACCAGTTCGCAGCATATGCCCAACATCACTTATTCCTAACCACTGGTAGTGCAGACGTGAGTGAGGGGTTAAAAAGAAGAAATATAGATGAAAGGGCCGAACTTAGAAATCAGCTGAGAGAAGAGAGGAAGGACAGAGCGGCTAAATTCGGGTGGTTTTAAAGAGAAAGATACAGGTGAATGGGCTGGTGAGGGATAGACAGAGAGGTAGGAAGGAAGATTCCTTAGTTGCCAATGAAGACAACATGCCTGGGAGGCAGTTGGAGAACAGACCGCTCCAACACGGAACCTCCCCGCCGTGAGGCGGTTTGGGAAAACAACGCACCAGAGAAGGGTGCGTTGTGAAGGTCTTCAACATGACAGGTGTTCAGCAGCACCAGCAGGGCGCTGCGAACAAAGCCCGCCAGGCTGAAGACCAGGTGGGGGGAATCCAGTGAAGTCGGCCTTCAGAAACGACCCTCAGATGTCTCACTGGACCAAGGGTCAGCAGACACCCGCTTACTGACCTCCCCTCGGAGGAGATTTTAAGAGAGCAAAAGACAGGGGAATGGACCGATGGAGGCAGAAATAAGAGTAAAGAAAGAGCAAAAGGGGTGGGCAAGAGAGAGAGAGAGAGAGAGGAAATTGAAATAACTTTGTTTGAAAACGGTGGAGAGAGAGAGAGAGAGAGTCAGCCAGCCAGACAGAGACAGACGGAGACAGACAGAGACAGACAGACAGAGACTGTGCCGATTTCTAACCATTCTGAACAAACGGTCGTTGCCGCCGTCGTTACTGGCGATGTCATCGCTCTGCATGTCATCTGCCGACCGCCGACGACGCACTGGTTCCTCCGGGAAGAACGGGGAATTAATAGTGCTTGTGGTGAACACCTCCCCTGGCAGGCTGGCGGTTGTCGACTGGCTTGGTGTGGTTGCAGGCGGTGGAGAGTTGGTGCCGGCGAAAGAGCCCCCGGCGGGAGTCAACAGACGACACCCAGCGGTCCTCCCGTCCTCATACTTGATCTACACACACACGCACGCACGCACGCACGCCCGCCCGCACGCACGCCCGCCCGCACGCACGCACGCACGCACGTGTACACGCGATGTACAGGGGAAAGACGTGTAGACATTTTACCATCATTTGGTGAAAGGACTTTTTTTCTCCCATAGAACTTAGGCTCGTGGTTGCAAAATGATCATCACCTATCGCGTTTTGGGTGTTTGGAACAGATCACCGGGCTCTAGCTCAGGTCGTCATACTTTGCGTTTGAAATGCTCCTCGTGTGCTAACTTAGGATTAAGTCCAAACAATTATCGTAGCATTTTGAACAATTCCCCATGCTCCAACTTATGTTGAACGTCAAATACACGTAATTATCAGAACGTTTTGCGTTTCGGGCTTTTTAGCAGCTCTCCAAGTTCAATTTCAGGCTAAACGAAAAACAGCCGCATTCTGCCTTTTTCTTATTTTCGTTTATGAAAAAAAAGGACAAGGGAAGCACCCTGAGTGACTACAGTCTCCTTATGTGGCCCATAGCGCGCCTGCTCTTGATAAGAGCCAAACTAGTAAAGAAAAACAATCCCGTTTTTCTTGAATGGGCTTCGAACCCAGGTCTACCGGCTAATAGTCCAAGGCGCTTACCGCTACACCAAGGTATCGGGTGTTTAAGCAAATATATACCAGAATCTTCAAGCGAAACAGTCTCGTGTTCTCGTGCTTACATCTGACAACATGAACAGTGCCTCACACTCTGTCACACTCAAGGTCGCTGAGCATGAGTTCAATTTACCGTGACATTTTGCATTTCTGGCGTTTCGAACAGTTCCTTCCCCGCAGTGTTTCTGAAGGGGATGCTGACGTTGACGTGTGTCGGGGGCAGGAAGCTGGGACCGCCGTTGCTAAGATACAGTCTGTGTTTCACCAGCAGGTCAGACGCGTCGGACGCCGACACGTGCTTCGAACGGGGTTGGGAGGCACTGTTTCAAAAAATAAAATAAAATAAAATAAAATAAAATAAAATAAAATAATCGAGACAAAAAGTTAGAACGTGTAAGTCAGTTGGTTGGTGTTAACATCGTGACAAAGCTCGGGTTGGGTGTTCGATGCCCGACTGGAAGTTATGACCAAAATGTGCTCTCTCTCTCTCTCTCTCTCTCTCTCTCTTGTAGCGCTCTCTCGTTGCTTGAACCGTATTTGAATCACCCATCCGTGGTGTTGAAAGGCATAACGAGCCAACAATCCAACCATCCGTACCTAGGCTCACAAGGTCGCCTCAAACCACAAGAAAAAGATTTTCTTCTTCGTCTTCTTCCTATCATTATCATTATCATGATTGTTATTGTTGCTAGTAGTAGTAGTAGTAGTAGTAGTCATAGTACAAGGAAAAGATTTCCTCCTTCGTCATCTTCCTATCATTATCATCATTGTTGCTACTAGTAGTAGTAGTAGTAGTAGTAGTAGTAGTAGCAGTAGTACAAGGAAAAGATTTTCTCCTTCGTCTTCGTCCTATCATTATCATTATCATCATTGTTATTGTTGCTAGTAGTAGTAGTAGTAGTAGTAGTAGCAGTTGTTGTAGTTGTGCCATTATGATCATTAGTATCATTTCATTAACTACGGCAGTGAAAAAATCTTTGTAATCTTCTTTTTGGTGGTAGTTGAATGGTAATATTAGTAGTAATAATAATAATAGTAGTAGCAGCAGTAGTAGTAGTAATAGTAATAGTAGTGCTAGTGGTGGTAGTAGCAGTAGTAGTAGCCTCTCTAACCCATCGAGCGCTGGACTTTCAATGCTCGGGTCGTGAGTTCGAATCCAAGCTGGAATCAAACATTTGTGCTGTTTTTTTTGTTTTTTGTTTTTTTTTTACTCATTGCCTCGTCTCTGATATCATCATCCGTGTGTAGCGGGATAAACACGTTAAAAACAAACCAACCCAAACTGTTTAAACAGGCTTATTCCACCTTTGCTAAATCAGCTTGTGTTTTGGAACGGTTTCGTTGGTAAGTGCGCATGTACGCTTGACATACACTATCTTGATGATTAGTACAGCTCTTAAGGCGATACAATGTTGTTTACTCTTTGCGCGAGAGGCCGAACATTCAAATTATACGACTGTTGTTACACTACTGGAGCGCTCAGTGTGATCGCCGCGTCATCGAGTACGCTTCTGTTGGCTCAGTAGCAGCATTACAGATGCTGTCACTGTCCATGTGTGTAAGTGGAGTGATCATAGATATCACTGAAACAGCTCAAACCGATCTGTGAGCACACAAAAATGGTAGCATTAGCCACCTGAAGATAGTGAAGTACCACGCCAAAAAAATAAGCTTCAAAACACTAGAGCTGGCGCACGGGCTTTCAAGAGCAACTCCTTGCCTCTGGAACAGGGGAGCCGGGGTGGTCGAATGGTAGAGCGTTGGACTTCTAATGCTCGGGTCGTGAGTTGGATCCCGGCTGGGGCCAAATATTTGTGCTGGCTTTTTCATCGTTCCCCCGTCTTTGATATCACCCTATGTGGTGGAAAAGGACGTTAAACCCCCAAACACCCACCCACCCACCCGCCTCTGGAACAACTTGCCAGCTCACCTCAAGTCAGGTTCTGCCTCAGTCATGACCTTCAAGCGAAACCTCAAAACGCATCTTTTCTCTGCTCTCCCCCCCCCCCCCCCCCCCCCCAAGGCGCCGTGAGTCATCATCATCAGCTGCACCTCAAACAACCAACCTACGTAACAACCCTAGCCCAGCTTCTTTGGCAAACGGCACGATGCACGTTTAGTCTTGCAGTTCTGTTCTATTTACCCGTCCACTGCAACGTCTGCAACGATTCTGATGTGTGACTCCAGCTTTACAACGTTGTCACTTGTGTCGTTATCAGGGTTTTCTTTGGCGTGGTACGGCATGGCTTCCACATCGAAGGTCACTTTGGGCAGGTCGGGGTCAAGCGGTACGCTCTCAGCCTCGAAGTGAAGCGTGACGTCAACAGCCTCGTTTTTGTCCAGTGATTGCAAGTTGCTGAAGACCAAGACGGTTGACTTGGCGGAAGTGACGTGTTCTGGAGGCTCATAGATGAAGTGGGAACGAGATCTGGTACTAGTGATCGTTTTGAAAGCGATCTGGCCTGTGATGGTGGTGGTCAGTCTGGTTGCGAAGGCTGTCTCGTTCTTGTTGACCAGCTGAAACCCGTAGCAAAGGGAAATCAACACTGATACTGGGGCGGTCACTGCCATATATAGTTTTGGTCTGCTTGTTTGTTTCTTGTTTTATTTGTCGTTCAGTTGGTTGGGGTTTTCTTGTTTGTTGTTGTTGTTTTGTTTTTGTTTTGTTGTTGTTGTTGTTGTGCGTGCGTGCGTGCGTGCGTGTGTGTGTGTGTGTGTGTGTGTGTGTGTGTGTGTGTGTGTGTGTGTGTGTGTGTGTGTGTGTGTGTGTGTGTGTGTGTGTGTGTGTGTGTGTGCACGTGAGCGCGTGTGTTTTGTTTTTGTTTTGTTTATTTGTTTGGT
>JACVVK020000001.1:3055000-3112500 GCA_018292915.2 Batillaria attramentaria | reverse complement strand
CAACAACAGCTGTACCGGCTGGAAACGGTCCAAGTTAATCTTGTCCTGAAATGTGCAATGTTTATTCAAATGCACGTCTACCGACAGTTAGTAAGTCTGCCACAGATTGCCCATGTACGACTTACCTGCAAGGGTGCCGGCCGGTGACTGTTGTGAAGCTATATAGTGAATAATAATAATAATCGTGATCATAACCACACATATTTTTCATAAAGCGCTGCTTTCCAAATAACAAGGACTCGCTGTGCTTAAAGCGAACACACACACACACACACACACACACACACACACACACACACACACACACACACACACACACAAACATGTACAATTATATTAACTACGCATTTTTATCTGCACCTACTTCTCTTAGAATGGCTGTGAAGTGCAGCGGAGTCTCCTTGGTACTGGATACAGACACATTACCGCCGACGGTGGTGGTAGTGTGGTACGACCCGTCCTCTCTCTTCTGGAGCAAGCGAACCCGCCGCATATCATCACGTTGGTGTCGTGCGTCCACTGTCAGTGTGTACTGCAAATCTGAACAACATCATCGGCGTGTGGGTATTATTCATAATTATCTGTAGAGGGAGGTGTGGGGAGGGGGGGGGGAGAAGGTTGGGAGGGGAGGGGAGGGGAGGGGAGGGGAGGGGAGTAGGTGGGTGGGTGGTTATCACCTTCACCTCCTTTCCGTTTGAACTTTTGTAAGCTGAAAAGTAAAATTATGACAACCATGTTTCTCTAATTTAAACAACAACAACAACAACAACGACTCACATCGTGCTCATTAATAAAACTACTGACAGACTATGCAAAATCGAAAAAAGAACAAACAAAAGACAAATAAAACAATAAAACAAAGAAAGAAACATGCTTCTAAGGTATGAAGGTCAACATGTTCGTATTGAGTTTTGAAGGAATAACTGCAGCATATAAGCTTGCGGCTGTTGGCCAAATGAGCAAATGCTCCTTTTAGCCATTGCGACCATTTTCGTGACTTTGCGGCTTCTAATAGAAGAGAAATATGACACTCTTTCAGGGTTGCACATTTAAGTCGGTCCCAGGACATTGACCTATAAAAATTTCAAATGTCCTATTTTTCCCACTTCAAGCGGACATTTGTCCTATTAAAATTTTTATTGCCACTATGTGGCCAGGACACTGTGTCCTTTCACTTTGCTGTTTCCAGGACACTTTGTCCTATAGAAGCTGTGGAAAATGTGCAACCCTGCTCTTTAGCCTAACGCTTCCATACCTGTCCAATGGCCTACAAAGCACACATTTCCTAGATCTAGGGAGCACTCTCAGCTTTACTTACTTCCCCTACTTTCAATTTGACTTGACCGAGCGCATGTTTTCGGCTTTAGCGACGCCTTTGTTCCTATTCTATATATAATCCTGCCAGGTCTCAATGCATGCGCAAAGAAAATAAAAGCGAAAATTCCATCCTCCAGAATTCTGAACCCCACTCTGTAGTACCGAAACGTGTGCTTACCGAACTCCACGACAGTCTTAGGCTCCGTGCTGCTCGCCGCGTGTCCAAAATACACGTCAACGTCGAAGCACCCGCTGGCCCGCAGGTTGCCCAGTCTGTCAAGATCGGGAAGGCAGTGTTGGTTGTCGATTGCCACAGGGTTTGGCGTGGCCTCGATACGCACCTCGGGGTTGAGGATTCGCCGGGTACGGTAGATCACCACACTGTCGCTTGCGGGACAGCCGACGGCAAATTCTGTCAGAATATAATAATAATAATAATTGGGAACCTATTCTGAACCCTTCTGAAACAGCTGCACTGGCTCCCAATCCCTTTCCGCGCCCAATTCAAAATTGCAACACTGGCGTACCGCCATTTCGATGGCTCTCTCCCTCTGTACCTGTCTGCAATGCTTACAATATACCAGCCCTCCGGTACTCTCCGTTCATCATCAGAAAAATTGTTAAAGGTTCCAAGAACAACTCTGAAGTCAGCTGGCGAACGTTCATTTTCTTACGCCGCCCCCTCTGTCTGGAACGCTTTACCTGTCACCATTAGGGACTTTCCCACGCTGACTCAATTGAAAGCCCAGTTAAAGACCTACCTCTTTAGGCAAGCTTTCGAACTGTAATCCGACCACTGTTTCATCGGCACTCTGTGTGTGTGTGTGTGTGTGTGTGTGTGTGTGTGTGTGTGAGCGCAAAGAGTGTTTCGTAGAAAACAGATAGGCGCTATATAAACTGTATTCATTATTATTATTATTATTATACCTGGTAATGATTTCTTTTTTTAGTGAGGCCACCGGTGCACAAGCCCAAACTTACTTGATCGGAACTGAGTTAATTACATGTATGCGTCTTTGCAACCAACCAACCAACCAAGCAACTTTTCCGCTAATTGGGTAGCGGGTGGGTGGGTGGGTGTTTGGGGGTTTAACGTCCTTTTCCGCCACATACGGGTGATATCAAAGACGGGGCAACGATGAAAATGCCAGCACAAATATTTGGCCCCAGCCGGGATACGAACTAACAACCCGAGCATTAGAAGTCCAACGCTCTACCATTCGGCCACCCCGGCTCCCTACCTGGGTAGCCGTAGCTGTTGAGATGCGAGGTGGGCTGTGAAATGTAAGAACCGAATGATCTGAGCTGAGGCTGGAAGTCCCTTCCGGTGACTTTCTGCGTGTAGGGCGTGACGACTCCCTGGGGTCCTCCCAGGTACACGTATACCGCCCCCACGCCGCCTCCCTCCTGAGGCGCTCCGACAGCCACGTCTGTGACAGAAAATATGTTTTATGATTGGGACATATTGTTTGGCAACTGGTAATTGGAACAACAAGCAGTCCTATACCTGAGTATATTCGGACTGACCCCCCCCCCCCCTCACCCCACACGCGTCGCTAACGTGTAGCGCTACCTTTTTTTTTTTTTCCTCTGCATCAGTGCATCATATGTACTTCTTATCCATTCAACGGCTTCTCCTGTTCAGAATGGGATTACACACGAAGGCGATACATGTACAGGCATCGTAAAAGAGTCTGGACATTTGAACCTGCTCGAATGACTCCGTGGGCACTTTCAACCCCAAGCTGCATTGACCCGAGGTGCTTATGTGCATAATTCGCCCCTGGTCAATGTTCTTCATCCAGCTTGAAGTAACTGATGGTGGGGAGTTTATCTCGCGTGATTCGCCAGATCTGTCGTATCGGTACAAGAACAAGTCGGTACTGCCCCTCCCCCCCCCCTTTTTTTTTCTTTTTAGGTTTAATTATTAACAGAGGTCTCTCAGTCTGTTCTAGTCAAGACGTTTTCACCTGCATCACATCAGCCGAATTGTATGTGTCATAGTTCTCCTACTTGTACACAAACTTTGTGTCACTCATGCACAGTTTGTTTTTTTTGGCTCCCTTGTGTAACAAAGGGAGTCTATGCAGGGGCGCCGGAACCGGGGGGGGGGCAGGGGGGAGCTGCCCCCCCCTGTACCCAAGAGGGGGGGGGGAGTATCTTTTTGTCCCCCCTGGAAAATCAGGTGACTATGGCAAGAGGGGGGGCAAAGGCATGGTCTTGCCCCCCCTCCCTTCCCCTACCCCCCCCCCTTCCCCTACCCCTCTTCCTGCTCTCTCCCTCATCCCACCCAACAGAGAACTCGGTGTAGCCGTTGCATTAAATATCAAAACGACTTGGCAAAAAGTCGTCTGATAATTACTTTCGCCCCCCCCCCCCCTTTTCACTTTCTTTGGGCAGCGTACTTCCTTTCAGTGGCTCCCTGGTTCGTAAAGGTTTTTTTGTCTGCGCAGCATCTGACCCCCCCCCCCCTCCCCTCCCCGCTTTTCACTTTCTTCGGGCAACGTCCTTCGTTTCACTGGCCCCTGGTTCGGAAAGGTTTTCGTCTGCGCAGCATCTGAACACGGCCGCCGCCACCCCCACCCCCACCCTCGCTTTTCACTTTCTGTGGGCATCGTCCTTCCTTTCACTGGCTCTGGCCTTTCCCCCCTCTGAGATTCTGCCCCCCCCCTCCCCCCAATATCTTCCGGCGCCCCTGCTATGTAATAACCCTCCGTTGTGTGTGTGTGTGTGTGTGTGTGTGTGTGTGTGTGTGTGTGTGTGTGTGTGTGTGTGTGTGCGTGTCTGTCTGTCTGTCTGTCTGTGTCCACAGTAAACCTTAACCATGGCATTTTCTCAGAATCTACAAAAAAGCAGAGGCACATAAATTGGCATGCTGATAGATAGTCATAAGACCTTTCAAAATATTATCATTTTGGATGACCTTGACTCAAGATCACGGCCGCTAAAGCTGTCTGAAAATTTTACATTTGCATTTTCTTGGAATCTACGAAAACCGGAGGTTTTAAACTTTGCATGATGATAGACATTGATAAGAACTTTACAGATATACATGTATTCCATGCCCTTGTGTCAAGGTCAAGGCCGTACAAGTTATTTTCCGCATTTCCGCAGTAAACATTAACATGGGCATTTTCTCAAAATCTACAAAACAACAGGGGCACCAAACTTGGCATGCCGATAGATAGCCGTAAGACCTTTCAAAATATATCATTTTGAATGACCTTAACTCAAGGTCAAGGTCACTAAAGCTGTTTGAAAATCTACAAACACCAGAGGTTTTAAACTATTCATGATGATAGACATTGATAAGAACTTTTCAGATATACATGTATTACATGGCCTTTTTAAAAGTTCAAGTCCGTACAAGCTATTTTTGTGAAACCTTAACATTGGTATTTTCTCAGAAAGCACAGGCGCCAAACCTGGCGTGCTAATAGGCATTGATAAGACCTATGCATACATACCATTTTAAATGACCTTGACTCAAGGTCAAGGTCATTAAAGCAGTCTGCTTGGAAATTTTACATTTGCATTTTCTCAGAATCTAGAAAAAAACAGAAGCATCAAACTTTGCACGATGAGAAACATTGGCAACACCTTTACTGAGAATACCTATATTAAATGACTTTTAGTCAAGGTCAAGGCCATGCAAACTGTTTTTGGGAAACATTAATGTTGGCATTTTCTCCGAAACAACAAACAGCAGAGGCACCAAAGGAGGCACGATGATAAACAGCCATGAGACCTGTGCAGACATACCTTTTTAAATGACCTTGACTCAAGGTCAAGGTAATCAAAACTGTTTGTTGTAAATTTCAACATACAGTTTTCAGAGAAATTACAAATACTAGAGGCGTCAGATTTGGCATACTGACAGACATTAATGAGATCTCATTTGAATGACCTTGACCCAAGGTCAAGGCAATACAAACAGTTTTGCCATCAACTAAGAACACCAGAGACACCTTACTTGGCTTGATGTTAGGTAGTGATAAGATTTTTACAAACATACTCTTTTGACTGACCTTGACCCATGTCACAAGGGAGCCATGGGGGCTTCTGCCTCTCTAGTTTGGTAGAAAAACAATGCTCACTGCCTAACCACTCACCGAGGTAGGAGTCCCGGTTGATGTCCCCTATGCTGGAGATGGCCGATCCAAAGCGGGCAAAACTCACTCGGTCTCCGCACAGTTCCATGGGCATTTTGAAATTCTGTTTGTATCATGGCAATAGAACATTCATGCATTCAAGTTATTACTGATGTTGATGATCGCCATTATTATTATTATCATTATCATCATCATCATCATTATCGTTAGTAGTAGTAGTAGTAGTAGTAGTAGTAGTAGTAGTAGTAGTAGTAGTAGTAGTAATAATAATAATAATAATAAAGACAGAAACAGTGTCCATTCTTGTCGACGTTGAAAGGTCTTCATCTTTTTTTCTTTTCTTTTTTTCTTCTTATTTTGTATTTGTCTTTTTAAAGAGCTGCTGCAGCAGAGATAATTGTCTCCCTTGCTGACTTGCTCTGTCGGTACTATACCAAAATAATCTCTTATAGGCGAGTCTAATTAGGCATTTCATATAGCGGAAGGTAGAACAAATTTGATCCTAACTTTTTATTACAGAAATCAGTAGAGCACAGGCCCCTAATGCTGTGGTGGTCTCCGTGAATTTTTTCTCCGTCCGCGTCACCGTTAAAAACGACCGTTTATCTTGCCATTTTCACTATATGAGCCCTATAAATGGGCTTTTGAGGGTGTGCACAAAGTATGCGTGTTTGCGGGTACAGAAATGCGCAGAACTCCACTCTAAATACGGTTACTGTTAGACAAGACATGCATTGTTGACATACTGAAATTTTACCCCAATCAGAATGATGCTTCCTGGAAAATTGCGGCCATCAGTTTGGCCGTTGATTCAAAGGACCCTGTAAAACGGCAGTATTTGATGCTTGTGCACTTATCAGGTCACTGCAGGTGACATGTATCGCGGAAAACATTTACGAACATTGAACAATTTAGTCAGGAAACGCTTCTTTGGTGTTGTGAAGTTCCCTTGTCACCGCATGTCCAGGTACGTATGAAATATGATATCCAAGTGAGCACTTTTTTCGGTAGCGATATTTTGGGGGTGTACTTACTAAAGTAGTTGCTGCTTTGTTAGTAGTGAACGGTTTTTCTCAAAGAGCAGTGCACACTCAAGAATAGTATCCCAGTTGTGTCATATCAAAAGTTCATTGAAATCGCTTTTGTACTTTTGTCACAAACAGCCAACGAAAGTGCAACCTGTTTAATAATGGCTGAATATGCGTAATGATGGGAGTAGGGACACTTGATTGGTTGCTGTGATAAGGTGTATCCGCGAAAACAAGTATAATATGATGCACATATTCGGGCACATGCTCGGTGTTTCAGAAGTATCTTCAAGAACTTGTATGAGAGATTATTGCTTATAGATGGCCGTTAATTGAAGCTATCAGTTCCCTATAAGGGCTGAAAGCGGTGCTTACCAAAAGAGCCTGCCATAATTGCTACACTTGATGCAATTTCCTTTTATACATTTGTCTTGGAGGAAAAGACAATGACTAGTCGTATGAAGAAAGATCCCTGAATCTAAACAAGCACGTCTTCTTTACAGCGGTCATTATTTTACCCATTTTTTCCCATTTCCTTCATTACATGCTGAGTGGGGGGGGGGGGGTAGGTTTATATTTTGCTGCTAGCAGCCACCAGTTTTAACTTGTCATTGTTTTACATATTGGAAAAAGTAGAGTGATTCCAGGAGAAGGAAAACGTGCATCCCACATCAAATTTGATGAACTCTTCACTGCTTGAAATAGGTGACTTAAATCACCTTTTTCTAATTAAACAGAGCATTAATTGCTACGGGGGTAGGTTACCAAGTAGCCAGATATGACGGCCACAGTGTACACAGCGTTTTTTTTTGTTACTGACCAACTTTTAGAGGAGAGGCTTGGCACTTACGTGTTACAAGCCCATCCACTATGTCCTTTTGGCTGTGAGGGGAAATGACGGGAATCCATATTGTGGTTGGGTTCAAAAACTGACTATACACAGCAAAGATTACAAATGACGCCGCTGCAGCAGGTATTGTGCACACACTTCAAGTTTGACTACTGGATATGTTAGGCCAGACACCCTGTGGTGGTCCAACGAAATGACGACAGATTTGCCTGTAGAAGCTCTCAGTTATCAAATCTTCCTTTTTCCATATAGACGCCAATTCTCTTACTGATGGGGACCGGGCTGATATATTACGCTGCTGCAGCTGCTACGCTTGACAGATCATTTGCAGACGCACATCATGCTTTAGAGAAATGGTCCAGAAACCCTAAAATACTATTACAAGTATACCTTTTTGCCTCAAATTCTAACGCACTCAGAAACTGTCGGACATTTTCATTAATTCCTGTTTTGAGGTACAGGTACAGAAATTAGACAAACTTAATATGAAACGTCCAGAAAAATAATATCACACAAATGCAAATGAAAAACAATAGACACAAAAGCAAATCTGTGAAATCTCTTTTATTTTCAACGTGTTTTTCCTTGGGAACAAACGCCGTTATTTTGCCTCTTTTTTTGGACATTCATAAGTTTACAAATGAAAATCACTGGCATACATTACTGGCAAAATGTGATGGAGGGTATGTAGAACACAACATCAAGTCTACAGTAGTAAGTGGCTGAATTCATTTCAAGTGTTATGAGGTATGTTAATCACACGGCAAACATGTTTACAAGGTCAAGGTCATCGGTTCGTCTGTTTACTCCCAAACATTTTCTTTCATCGCTGTGTTAGAATAAGCAAACGAACAAGCAGTCACAAGCACCAGGCAAAACAAAATTATCACAAACGATGTTTGTATGAGAAGATTTCTTGTGGACAACTTTGGTGACCTTGACCTTGGGAGTAAAGGTCATAGAGACTGGGTGAAAATTTTGTAAATACAACTTTTGGCATAACATTTGCCTAATATGCATTGATAAGAATGCCTTTCTGGTGACCTCTAGTAAAGGTCAAGGTCACGCTTGAGTTATGAAGATTTTGCAGTCATATTTTTATTCTGAGGATGTTGTGAACTCACCAAACCATGGGGACAAAAGTTAGCAGCACCAAAATGCTTATTCTGAGCGATGAAGTAAAATGTTTTGGAGTAAACAGACAAACCAATGACCTTGACCTTGAAAACATGTTTGCCGTGTGATTAACATACCTCATAACACTTGAAATGAATTCAGACACATACTACTATAGACTTCAGGTTGTGCTCTACATAATTTCCATTGCACTTTGCTAGTACTGAACTAGCAGCCATTATTAAATAGGTTGCACTTTCGTTGGCTGTTAGTGACAAAAGTACAAAAGCGATTTCAATGAACTTTTGATATGACACAACTGGGATACTATTCTTGAGTGTGCACTGCTCTTTGAGAAAAATCGTTCACTACTCACAACGCAGCAACTACTTTAGTAAGTACACCCCCAAAATATCGCTACCGAAAAAAGTGCTCACTTGGATATCATATTTCATACGTACCTGGACATGCGGTGACAAGGGAACTTCACAACACCAAAGAAGCGTTTCCTGACTAAATTGTTCAATGTTCGTAAATGTTTTCCGCGATACATGTCACCTGCAGTGACCTGATAAGTGCACAAGCATCAAATGCTGCCGTTTTACAGGGTCCTTTGAATCAACGGCCAAACTGATGGCCGCAATTTTCCAGGAAGCATCATTCTGATTGGGGTAAAATTTCAGTATGTCAACAATGCATGTCTTGTCTAACAGTAACCGTATTTAGAGTGGAGTTCTGCGCATTTCTGTACCCGCAAACACGCATACTTTGTGCACACCCTCAAAAGCCCATTTATAGGGCTCATATAGTGAAAATGGCAAGATAAACGGTCGTTTTTAACGGTGACGCGGACGGAGAAAAAATTCACGGAGACCACCACGGAATTAGGGGCCTGTGTTCTACTGAAATCTGTAATAAAAAGTTAGGATCAAATTTGTTCTACCTTGTTCGGCAATTTTCCTAGCCTATTAGGGCCAGGGCAGAGAATCAGACGAGCACAGTCCCATTTCGGAGTGCAGAGATGCTTTTAACGTACCTGCTCTCCCCCCTTGGTGACCTTTCCCTGGGCGAGATACACAAACACCCGTCCCTCGTCATAAGACCTGGATGCATCGTCAGTGAACAGTGGCGCCCCTACCAGCAGGTCCGACCACCCGTCTCCATTCACATCCTTGGCGGCCAGGCTGTACCCAAACGATGCGTACTCCTGTTCGTAAATAAATAAATAAATAAATACTGTTCTCCCGGATAGAATTCTGCTCGGTCTCTTTTTTAGTAATGGGTTAGATCAAACCAGAAAATTAATAACTTGTAGAACTCCCTGGCTGCCCGACGCAACCTTTTTTTTTTTTTTTTTTTTTTTGCCGACCCTCACTTTTCTTTTGTAAAGCCCAACTAAACAGAATTTTGTAAAATAAACGGTGATAAAAAAAAAAGCCCACTGTCTGTCGCTAGGCCGTCCCACTCTTATAAAGCCCTAACTATGGAAGAATCCATAAGAGGCTGTTTTCTCAATAATGGTCTCATATCACAAATTATGGCATTAAGCACGTGATATGCACGTCACCAAAGTACGCACGTAAATTTCTTAAAGCAGCTCTTGCTAGTTTGAGCAAGCCGAAAAGTGTGGTAGAAGAAAAGAGTTTGGAAACAGATGCAGCTCCTGATGCGTGCGTGAGTTTCCTTCATGAAAGTGTCACTTACACGTACAAGAGCAAATTTTGTCTTAAATTGCCACTCTATCTTCATACTGCCACCTGGATGGCTCAGCAACTCGAGTCATCTGATGTAGAGTGAAACAATGTTGGTTATCTCCCCTAAAGTTTTTTTTTTTGTTGTTGTTGGTTAAACCAGAAACTTTCAACCATCCAAAACTTTCGGTTGTAGCTCAAAACAAATCCAGTAACACTGGAATTTATTCTGCCATGGTACTTTTTCACGCAGAGAACATTGAGAGCAAATCTCACCTGAGTTCCACTCACGGTGTCCAAAAGTTTGAATCGGTCGTTCCCTTTCGATCCCAGCTTCCGAATAATACGAACCTGTAAAATCGCAGTTTTATTGGATCAACAATAAATAAATAAATAAGGGGCCTGGAGAGACCGTGGGTAGATGTCGGGGGTTAATAATAATAATAATAAGTATTGTATAGGCGCTTTACCCAATTTCATGAATCGGCACAAAGCGCCGCGAACTGAACCCAACACGCACGCTCACGTGAATCACACGCATTCTCTCACACACTGGACATAAACACATTACAATCACGTGGTGCGAAGGGTCAGCTCAGCTATTTAAATTTCGGGATTCAGAATTGCATTTCTTTTTTTCAAATTTGATGGGCTGAACATTTCCAAAGCAGAGGGGGAGGAAGCCGGAGTACCCGGAGAGAACCCCCGACGATCGGCCCGAATGAACGGTGCCACATAGGAGAAGGAAAAATTCTTTGCCCCTAGTGGGACTCGAACCCCTAATCTCTCGCATTGGTGACAAGTCTCTTAACCACTAGACCACCGACCGCCCCAAGGGATTACGAGGGAGGGTGATAGTGTGTTGAGGGATATGGGAGGGATGGGGGTGAGGTGGTGGGAACATTCGTTTATTCCTTGTTACAAATAATTATAGAGGTTTCCCTTCAGATGGTAGAAAAGTACGAATGAACGAAATGTTCCGTACCCTGCCAAACATGTTTCGATCAGAAACGGCAAAACAGAACTTGTCCGGGCCGCAGAAGTTTCCGATGGCAACAGAGTAACCTTAGGGGAAAAGAAAGAGAAAAGAATGATGACAACACAGTTTTGTTTCAAAACCTCTCTCTCTCTCTCTCTCTCTCTCTCTTTGCGCGGCGTTAAGCCCTAAATAACTAACTCTCTCTCTCTCTCTCTCTCTCTCTTTGCGCGGCGTTAAGCCCTAAATAACTCTCTCTCTCTCTCTCTCTTTCACACACACACACACACACACACACACACACACACACACACACACACACACACACACACACACACACACACACACACACACACACACACTGTCAGTTTAAGACGTAACATTGTTTTTAACAATAAAACTGGCATAATTATGTATGAGTGCACTTCAGTGAAGACATCTTACAATCAAGACAAAGAAGGTTGCGCCGAGATTCTCTCTTAAACAGACAATACAGTATTTTTAATTTTTTGTAATTGAACTGAATTGAATTGAGGTAAAAATGGTCATTTTAGCAGTATGAAAACCCAATAGATCTATTGTACCGAAGTAATTGTTGGGTGTCCTGTCATAAGGCTCGTCCTCCATGATGGTGAACTTTCCCGTTGCTTCATCGAAAGCAGCCAGGCCTCCTGAAACATTTCACTTACGGTTCAGGCAAACTTCCTTGTCTCATTACAAAAATATATTGGTTCAAACAAAGACTTAAATATTTACGATTTATTTGGTTTAAACAAGCTTATGAAGAGAGAGAGAGAGAGAGAGAGAGAGAGAGAGAGAGAGATCAGTTAATTATTCCGGGTGGAGGGGCGGGGGGCCGGATCTTACATTGGCTTTTTTTTTGGGGGGGGGGGGGGGAAGGGGGGGGAGGAGGAGGTGGGAGGGGGGAGGGGAGCGGGGTGGGGGTGGGAGGGGGGTAGGGGGAGCGGTAGCGAGCGCTCAAAGCACCCGCTTCTGATCCGACCATGACTAAGAGAAAGAAAAAAAGAGACAGAGAGGTTTTGTAATTTGTACTATCAGCCAGCAATCTTGTTCGATATTGGTACAACTTAGTTCCATGCCGGAGTAACGGACATTCGAGCTCCTCCACCCTGGAGGGAGCGTGTCGCCACAGTGCATTTCAAGTTTTTCCTTTTTCCTGCATGCATAATTTGCGTGGGTGTGCACACGAGAGTGAGACAGACACCGTGAACGAGTCTGCACGTGATTCTGACTCGATTGGGAAAGGTAAAATCCTACCAAATCCCTGCCCACCACTGTGTAACCGGGACGCGATGATTAAACCTGACATGACTTTGAGACACACCTTGCCAGAACCTGAAGCCTGGAGCACCCATGACCGCGTGCCCTTTCTGAAGCATAGAAATCATGCATAATTATCATGAACAATGCAAATTGTCGACAAATAGCAAATGTACCGACACTTGCGTTGTTGTAAAATGGTTCAATGCTTTCATAATTTTCATTAGGGTCCATGAAGCCAACAAAATTGTTAGAATACGAGAGACATTTAAGCCAAAATTAGATATTTCAAAGACAAAGAAGTGACAAAACTCCGCAGTTATTTTTACGGGTTTTGTTGTTGTTGATGTTGTTGCTCTGTGTTTTGGGTTTGTTTGTTTGTTTGTTTAGTTGGTTGGTTGGTTTTTGTTTCTGTTGTTGTTGTTGTTCTTCTTCTTCTTCTTCTTGTTTTACCCGCCGTTCACAATGATTTAAATCTGCGTTTGATAATGATAAGGATAAGAATAAGAATCGCAATAATATAGGCGCTTTATCCCATATATTTGGCCCAAAGTGCCGCGAGCTAAACCCTACACGCACGCTCACGTAAATTACACGCATTCTCTCAGACATTGGACATTAAACACACACACACACACACACGCACACACACACACACACACACACACACACACACACACACACACACACACACACACACACACACACACACACACACACACATCACAATGACTTGTTGCGAAGGGCCAGCTCAGCAATTTTAGTTTAGGAATTTTAGAATTGCATTTAAGATTAAATGAAATGCAAAGTGTTAATTCCGATTTTTGTGGCCATTTGTGTGTGTGTGTTTGTGTGTGTGTGTGTGTGTGTGTGTGTGTGTGTGTGTGTGTGTGTGTGTGTGTGTGTGTGTGTGCGTGCGTGCGTGCGCGCGCGCGCGCGCGCGTGGGTGTGTGGGTGTGGGTGTGGGTGTTGTTGTTATTGTTGCTGCTTTTCTTTTCTCTGTTTTATAGGTTCGAAGTGAGCTTGCTTCAGTTTTTCAGATCAGATGTGTGACGTACGGTGAGAAGCTAGGGGGTAAGCCGCAGACTAGAAACAGCATAGAAAAGGAAACGGTAATGACTGCGAAGTGGTTACAATTAAGCAAATGAAAGCGACATAAAAGGGACAGAAACCACTTAACTTTCTCAAAGGACGGCACAGGTCAACGTTTCGGCTTTCGCCTTCCTCAGGACACAAACAAATGGGACATAACTTCAACAAACAAACAACAGTGACTTCTGTCAAGGGCCCCAAAGGAAACATGACCATCAAACGCCATTTCACATGCGACAGTATCAACCTCATCTACGTCATCATCTGTACCGCATGTCACACACTGTATGTTGGGGAAACTGGACGTAGCCTGGCAACACGCTTTGCTGAACATATCGCCGACACCAGACACAACAGAATGAAACCCGTTGCCGTGCATTTCAACTCTGCAGGCCACTCCATCTTAAATATGACAGTAACTGGCCTGTGGCTTATGCACGGCGACGCCACAGACAGACGTGGTATGGAGTCGCACATTATTCAGCGCTTGGGAACCCAGGCCCCGGGTAGTTTGAACGAAAAGCCGTAACATAACCCTCTAAACTTTTTCACAGTCCATGGTCACCAAAGGATGGGTGTTGTGATGTCTGCTATTTTTTACTATTCTTTTCTGTTCTTTTCTGCTCGACTTTTTTTTTTCTCACACACAGTCCATGTTCTTCTGTCACCAAAGGATGGGTGTTGTGGTATTTTTACTATTGTTGTTGTTTTCTGGTCCTTTTCTCGCCCACCGTTTTTTTGTTGTTGTTGTTGTTGTTGTTTTTTCCGCGCCGTGTATGTCAGTACGTCCGCAGAGTTACCTTTTGTTTGTTTGTTGAAGTTATGTCCCATTTGTTTGTGTCCTGAGGAAGGCGAAAGCCGAAACGTTGACCTGTGCCGTCCTTTGTGAAAGTTAAGTGGTTTCTGTCCCTTTTATGTCGCTTCCATTTTTTTAGAAACAGCATAATTATTATTATAAATGGAGAGTTAGGCAAGTTTACAACTATTTCAGGGACTAAACGATAATAATAATAATAATAATAATAATCCCGACGCCGTACGTTTAAGACTAGACCTAAGTTTCACATTAGTATAACCCCTTTTCATTCCCCAGACCCCAGGGCCCGCCTGTAAAAGTCGAGGTTAGGGATTTCATCCCCGTGTTAAAGTCTAACCTCGAACTAAACTAGCTCTAGAGTTACATTTTCTGTTGTTTTTATTTTAATCAGGAAGCGGGCCCATTCCACCATGGCGCCTAAGCCGTTATAGAAGGATTTTTTCCCTTTCTTCGCTTCCTTTTTCTAATTATTTTTGTTTTGGGGGTTTCTTTTGTCCTAGTCCGGTGTCGTAGAATATTTCGGAACCAGGATAAATCGGAACCGGTTCCCAAAAATCCTAGGATATTTCGGAACCATTCCCATTTATACCGCACCTGGCAGACAAAATTCATGTGGGCTAATGACCTTATAGACGGTTCCGAAATAATTATGCTGGTGGTTTTCAAATATCCTGTCACTAGAGTGAGGATAAATCGGAATGGTTCCGAAAATTCCTGCCACCAGGGCCAGGATAAATCGGAATGGCTCCTATTCCCCCGGTTCTGAAATATCCTGTGACACCGGGTTAAATTAACCTCGAGTTTTACATGCGGGCCCAGGAAACAATTTTTTTTTTTAACTTCTTTTTCCACACACACCGGCTCGTAAATCAAACATAGAGTGGGGTACATACATATACATACTGCAACATATACACACATTCATGTACATCATATGCGTTCGTACCCAGCCATGATTTTACTCATAAAAAAATAAAAATATGTATGAAGAATGTGTGTGCATTTTTATGTGGAAAGAGAGAGAGAGAGAGAGAGGGGGGGGGGAGGGAGGGAGAGATAGAGAGAGAGAGAGAGAGAGTGCGTGTGTGGTTGAGATTTATACTGGTACGTTACAGAGTAAATTATATTCGCAATACAGATAGGTAATTTTGTTTGTTTTTTTCAGTAGTGGTAAGTACCTGCACCAGCGGGCTCGAAATTCTCCATAACTGATTCTCAGTCGAGCAGCATATTTCTCAATATTATATCTACATCTAAGCGATTCTATAAATGGGTACATAGCAGGTGATGTCTTGTTACATCTGCAGGAATATATATATAATTTTGCAAGTAGCAATATAAGATCAAAAGTACAGTCTGATTTGAAGTTAACATCACATCCAAACAAAACAACATTTTTCTGTGAGATGCAATGAAATATTTTCATAATTTAAGTTAAGCTCATTTTGGAATGTATTCCAAAAGAACTGTACCTTTGGGCATCCCCCAAAAATGTGTTGAATATTTTCTTTCCCGGGCCCAGGAAACCAGGGTTAAACGGGTAAGTTGAACTTAGTTCCGTCTTTGCTAAGTCAGCTTATGTTTTGGGAACAGTTTCGCTCGATCCTGATGCCGGATTAGTTCAACTTCTGATGCGACACAATGTTGTTTACACTTCGCCCGAGCGGTCCAACATTCAAATTCAGCGTCAACGAGTACGCTTCTGTTGGCTCAGTGCCAGCATTACAGATACTGTGTGATGACATATACCACAAAAACAGCTCAGAACGTTCTATGAAAATGTAGCATTACCCCCTTTAGCATATCAACTCACCCCGTCAGCAGCTGCGGAGAAGCCAAACTGTGCGTAACCGTAGTATGCGTCTGATTGGTTTGTATTATTACCAGCACCAAGAAGGAAGTACTTCATGTAAATTGATTTGGGGTTCCCTCGATACGGGCTGAATCCAGCAGTATTGAATTCCTGTGCTGGCACGATGCAGCATCTCCCAATGTTAAAAATGTAGTGCCAGTTCCAGTAGCAAAGATCCGACCACATGGGACCACATACCTGCACGAGCAGAATTATTGTAGGACATATAGTGGTGATGGTATGTGTGAATGACTTTAATCCATGCATGCCCAGTATCAGTCAGGGTAACCATCGTCTTTTGCCGACGAGATTTTCCATCAAAGAGGGACGATGACGACGACCATGATTTTGATGATGATGGTGATAATTTTTACGATGAAGATGGTATTGATTTTAATGACCATACACCACAGATGGGTCATTTGTATTTAAAGCCAACGCTAAAGAAATAGACATAATAATGATATTAATTGCCCAGAGTCGGAGTGAGGCTGCCCACGTGGCAGGGTAGTGTACTTGATAACGGTCACACATGCAACTCTCTCATCCAAGGGGATGATCCTGGAAGTGATCAGCCGAGGAACGTCCGGGAAAAAGCTTCACAAACAGCTCTGGAAACTCACCAGGACGGATGTCTCGTTCAGTGGAGTCATGGTTTGTCCGAAAAGCTCCTTTTCCTCGCCAAATCTCATGGAGGCATCTGTAGTGGGATGACAGTCAAAGCCCATTTATAGAACAGGAAGAAGAAGAAGAAAAGCAGCAGCAGCAGCTAAAATTGCTGCTTTTTTGTTAATGTATGTTGTTTCCCATGCCTAATGTGTGTGTGTGTGTGTGTGTGTGTGTGTGTGTGTGTGTGTGTGTGTGTGTGTGTGTGTGTGTGTGTGATTTATTTATTTATTTATTTATTTAGAGCCTCAAACTGAATGGTTGTATTTATTGTCTTCATACATTGTCAGACAGTGCTAGAGAAGAGACATTTCTGTCTTACTGCATTTGGGAACACAAGGCAGAGAGCAGCAAAACGATAAACCAAACGCTACCTGGAAACGTGTAAACAAGACAGAGAGTCACCAACACGCCACAATACGCCGCAATAGAGACGAGGAACACGCTAAAGGCCATAAATGCAAGGGGCTCCGGCAGCCTTAAAGCTAGCGGACGGAAAGCACAACGCAATTTCACAAGGCAACACATGAGCAGCGCAGACGAACTACTGTTTTGCTGCCCACTGTGATGAAAATTCCAAGATATGGCCTTTACAATGTGCACGAAGCTTTCATGACCGACACATCGCTGCAATACCTGTCGAATGTGTTTGAATCTGGTCACACGTACACTTTTTGCCCCCCCCCCCCCCCCTTCGCTACGGAGGCCACTCCAACACCAACACATGAATTTAGCGCAAGAATCTGGCCACGCAGATTGTAAACTTTGAACTTATTCTTTCATGGCAATTTGTTTCACTAGTGTTATCTTCACAATTTAATGTTGTTCGTCGAAGTGCTCGTGGTATAAACAGCTTACATGATTAGTTCGAGTGGTTTACGGCGAAAGACTAACTCCTGGATAGCTCGGTAGCTAACAACAACAACAACAAAAATCGAATCATCTCGGGGTTAGTCTTTCGCCGTAAACCACTCGAACTAATCATGTAAGCTATATGTATTGTATTGTATTGTATTGTATTGTATTGTATTGTATTGTATTGTATTGTGGTGAGCCGGGGTGGTCGAATGGTAGAGCGTTGGACTTCTAATGCTCGGGTCGTGAGTTCGATCCCGGCTGGGGCCAAATATTTGTGCTGGCTTTTTCATCGTTGCCCCGTCTTTGATATCACCCTATGTGGTGAAAAAGACATCCAAACATCCACCCACCCACCCCGTATTGTATTGTATTGTATTGTATTGTATTGTATTGTATTGTATTGTATTGTATTGTATTGTACCAACTCGCAGGAGGTCTGTTGGCTTCCGGACAGTCAGCCCTCGGCCAAGGCTGCGGTTTCGACCACTGCTCCTTGCACTGCCTGTCCGCGTCGACACCCGCTTCATGCGGAGAACACAAGTAGTAGATCCCTGACTCTTGGCGGCTGGCGGCCTTCTGTTGTGGGGCTCCCACCAGTAATCTGAGGCAAAAATGTCCGGCAAAATATAAAAAAACCCTGTGCTTTGCGTGTTGAAACAGTATACAGTGTCTTTCGTAAAATACATAATGATAGAGAAAGCGTACATTGTATGTTTAAAAGGCATTCTTTTGGTAAAGGCGAATCTGGTTACTGAGAAACGTGCGTGTCGGCATTAACCAGCATTCCGGAAGCGCCTGAAGACTCATCTCTTCAGTGCCTCACCCCAGTAATCATCTGCAGCTTTTTTTTGTTTTTGTTTTTTTCACTATCTTTCCTTTCAAAACCTCTCCCTAAGCGCTGTGAGCACTCAGTTAGAGTGGAGCCGTGAGCTATATCAAGGCTCCATCATCATCATCATCATCATGTCATTTCGAACAATTGCCCTGTCGTTCTCCGTCTTCTTTCGAGTCGTGAAACAGTCTTTGCTACTTTATGCGTTCAGCCCCCAAAAGCTATTGCACAGTCAGATGTTCATTCAATGTTTTTACCCTGACCCCAACCTAAGAGCTGCGGCACACGCTGAGGGCCTGCGGAGACCTCGCTCGCTCTCCGAACGGCTTTTCTGTTCACACGATACAAGCGTGTGGACTGCGACGCCGGCCTGGCACTGGACAACAAACAAAGCGCTATAGCGCGCGGTCGACGAGCCGACGGCGTGCCGCGTCAGTGCCCCGGGCGAGCCGATTTAATTGACTGGGGCGTGCATTTTACCGCTTGAATGGCGAGCAAAATTGCCACGTCTGACGCATCTTTAACACTCATATACATAGTATTACAGGCACATGTAAACTATCCGGCAACAGAAACGCGCAAAATTGAGAGTCATAATCATCGACCAGACGAATGGAGATCAGCACAAATGCCACCAACATTGCAGCAATGATCAGAACTTGCGTTACTGACCATACTTATTGTCTTTTTGCAGTTTGTATAACGTGCATGGGTCATGTGTCCTATCTGCTTCACCTGCAAAACTGTGACTTGCAGCTCCTTTGGGTCCGGACAGTAAATATCCTGCCCCGAAAACGTGGAAATGGAAGGTCTTTCGTTGTCAACGCTTCGCAAAAGCAATTTGACACCTGCAGGTCACAGAGTTGCCGTACCATGTTGGTATCACTCTTTGGGTGCACAGCTCAACTATTTGGGAGCCAGTAAAAGCGACATAAAAGGGACAGAAACCACTTAACTTTCACAAAGGACGGCACAGGTCAACGTTTCGGCTTTCGCCTTCCTCAGGACACAAATGGGACATAACTTCAACAAACAAAAGGTAACTCTGCGGACGTACTGACATACACGGCGCGGGGGAAAAAAATGAAATGAAATGAAACGGTGGGCGAGAAAAGGATCAGAAAACAATAGTAAAAGTATCACGACGCCAATTTTTACTATAATTGTTTTCTGGTCCTTTTCTCGCCCACCGTTTCATTTCACCCCCCCCCCCCCCCGCGCCGTGTATGTCAGTACGTCCGCAGAGTTACCTTTTGTTTGTTTGTTGAAGTTATGTCCCATTTGTTTGTGTCCTGAGGAAGGCGAAAGCCGAAACGTTGACATGTCCCGTCCTTAGTGAAAGTTAAGTGGTTTCTGTCCCTTTTAGTCGCTTTTATTTGCTTAACTTGTAACCACTTCGCAGTCATTACCGTTCCCTTTTCTATTTGGGAGCCTCTTTCTGGCAACCATAACCTTCCAAGAAGCATAACTCTGAGATCGAGAATGACAACATTACCTATTCTGCCTGTTCAGGACAGTTGGAGTGAGTGAGTTTTGGGGGGCTTAACGCCACGCAGAGGGCGGTTGGAATCACATGACGCAGAATCACATCAGATGACGTCAAGGGGACCGACAAAGTAGACTGTATATAGACGGATTTCGAAGAAAGAACTATACTGCCTGCCAGTAAGGTTTGATTGTACTTTTCGCTTACTTTCGCGTTTCTTTTGAGTTTGGGTGTACATGCCTGTGTACTTTGAATGCCACTTCACTCTCAAAACGCCCATTGTTCCAAATGTGCTTCCCTGTTGCATTTCAAGTGAAACCCAGAACAATCTGCCATATCTCAACTGGTCACTGGCTGTTCTCCATTTCTCTGTTCAGTGGTAAAAGGGCCTAAGCGCTGCACAAACTCATGGTGCCTACACCCTATTCCCTGCATCCCTCGCCATTACTCAGATTCCCTTCCGCGTTACACACTTTGCGCGAGTATGACGTGTGTGTGCGTGCGTGCGTGCGTGCGTGCGTGCGTGCGTGCGTGCGTGCGTGTGTGTGTGTGTGTGTGTGTGTGTGTGTGTGTGTGTGTGTGTGCGCGCGCGCGACAGAACTGCTGACGACTAACAAAAGGATTCAGTCAGGGACGAAGCTGGAACATCCACCTCAACCCTGAGGTAGCCTGCGAGCTGTCCCTAAACCGTACGGTGTACCAGAGAGCACGCGGTTTTTCGGCTTCGTCCCAATACTGCATTTGCAATATCACAGGAAACGGGTGACAGTTTCTGGGAACAGTGAGTCAACATCCGAAGTTTGTTGCCAGCTATATGGAATGCTGAGTGTAAATTTAATAATAAACGCATTGATATAGGCGCTTTATCCCAGATAGTTGGCCCAAAGCGCCGTGAGCTAAACCCAACACGCACGCTCACGCGAATCACACGAATTCTCTCGCACACTGGACATAAACACATTACCAATCACGCGAAGGGCCAGCTCAGCAATTTCAGTTTCGGAATTTCAGAATCGCATTTATTTTGGAATTTTGTGGGCTGAACATTTCTAAAGCAGAGCCGGGGGGGGGGGGGGGGGAGGGGAGCCGAAGTACCCGGAGAGAACCCCCGACGGTCGGCCCGAATGAACGGTGCCACGTACGAGAAAGAAAAATTCTTCGCCGCGGTGACTAAGTCTTAACCACCAGACCACCGACTGCCCCTAAGTGTCAATTTCCGTGAACAAGACACGTCACGTCACGTCACGTCACGTCACGTCACGTCACGTCACGTCACGTCATCTATGCAGTAAAAGTGACAGCATGAGTGAAACAGGAAAACCCTGTCACACTTGACTATTTTGCTCGATAACCACCAGCAAAAATGTACTCCCGGCCAATCAAATAGGCTCACCAGGGGAACTGCCGATGGACTCCGTGGATAGAACACGGTCCTTTTTTATGTTGTTTCCATAGTAACCTCCAAAATTCACTTAGTTGAGAGTCCGTATTCATGCAATCTATGTCCAAAAAATGGAGTGGTTTAGGTAAATAGTACGCCTTTAAAGGCCAGAAAGCCACTTTTTCTGAAAAGGGCGATAACTCGCAAATCATGTGTGCAATCGTACCTGGATCGGGCCTTCTATTCAACAATCTTGATTCAGTTAGAAACCCCAAATTTGAAATCGATCGGTTCAGTATTTTCGGAGAAATAGGCATCTGAACTGGGTTCACATGCAATGTCAACTCAGGCTCGGTTTACATGAAAACTATAAGAGCGACCATTTTCTAGTAGTGACTCTGTTCAGAGTCCGTATTCAAGCTATCTACTGCCAAAAAATTGAGTGATTTAAATAAATATTACGCCTGTACACGAAAGACAACCAACTTGTCTCAAAAGGGCGATAACTCCCAAATCACTTAAGCAATCATCACACGCTTGAATCGTCTAATGTAACATTTTGATATATTTGGATACCCCAAATTTGAAGCCATTCGGTTGAGTATTTTCGAAGAAACGGGCCTGGACACAATTCACACACACACGCACACACATACGCACAGACGGCACTCACTGAGGAGGAGAAGCGCGTTCGGTGGACCGTACATGTCAGCAATCGCAGAGAAGACACGGGATATAACAGAATACAACTCCAATACTTTATGAACAAAATATGCACGGAGAACAAATTCATGAAAGAAGAACCCAGAACGCTGTGCAGGGCTGCTTACGTACTGAACAGGTCAGATCCATCGCAGAAAAGGCACGCGCGCACTGACGCAAAAGGCAGTATCAGCGTCATTTTTCCGACGTCATGTTTGATTGACGTGATACTGGCATTTCTTGGGGATGTGTCGCCACTTTTTGGACGTTCTCTATGCGTAGACGGGGAAAGCGGGAGTTTCATTGATGTAGTGTGCTTTGTTTTTCCCACTGACTCTCACTCAATAGCATAGTAGAGTGAGAGAACACCACATAGGTCTCAATGGAGCACAAACGCGGCTCGCGCGAGTCTGTGTGTGTGTGTGCGTGTGCGTGTGCGCGTGCGTGCGTGCGTGTGAGTGTGTGCGCGCGCGCGTGTGTATGTCTGACATAACACATAGTTAGAAAACGAAAGACTTGTCTGTTAAACATATTGGGTCGGTATTAATTCGATCTTTACACTGCGCACGCAGCAGCAACACTTCAATTTTCATGGGCCTGCTTTCATTGCAAGAACTGTTTCAAAGTTATTACGCCAAATGTATTATGCGTCATCCCAGTGAGCAAAAACGTCATAGATTTCAAAGAATACAACTTGACGTCTCTCTTCCAAAAACAAGATTGGTGTGACAGCCCGGTCAGTTGTTTCCATTCAGAGAGAGAGAGAGAGAGAGAGAGAGTGTGTGTGTGTGTGTGTGTGTGTGTGTGTGTGTGTGTGTGTGTGTGTGTGTGTGTGTGTGGATACATGGCATTACAAAAGAACGACCGTGACGATAGCAGGTGATCAAATGGAAACAACATATGGTGGCCATCTTGTTTTTTTTTCCTCCCCACTCAAATCAATCCCCGCTGACCGCGTGTGTATATTCTCCAGCGCCGGGCCGGCAGCGCAGTCCGCTCACTGCACGCTCGTATCGTGTGAACCGAAAAGCCGTTTGAAGAGCGCGCGAGTTCTCCACCGAATCTGAGCGTGTGCCCAAGCTTCTATGGAAAACACTCCTGTTTAAGTGTTTTACACAATCACGAGAAGGGAGGGGGGGGGGGCAGTCAAAACGGTCGACCTTTTTCCGTTGCTATGCCGCTTCAGTCGTTTCAACGACGACTGCCCACATCTAAAGCCGTTATTTTAAAACATGAGCGTATTAACTATTATACACATCTTTAGATTGTAGTAATGTAATACAGACTTCAACATAAGTCAAGGACCACTTGCAAATTTGGCTAAAATTCCTGGAAGATGTCCGTGCAGCACATGGTGGTTTTTCAGCTTCAGCAAGCTTTGCAGGATGCATTGTTAACCCTTTAACACTTTCACAGGAAAAAAAATGAAAGATTCCTTGATCTCTATTTTTTTGTGAATTCTTAAAAATTAGACCTGTCTGTCAAGGTGGTCCTTGACTTATGTTGAAGTCTGCAATTTGTACAAGTGGGTTTCTGTGTCGTAAGCAGTTCTTTTCGGCTCACTTGTGTAACAAAGTGAGTCTATGTAATAACCCTCCGTCCTCTCTCTGTCTCTGTGTGTGTGTGTGTGTGTGTGTGTGTGTGTGTGTGTGTGTGTGTGTGTGTGTGTGTGTGTGTGTCTGTCTGTCTGTGTGTCCGCAGTAAACCTTAACATTGGCCTTTTCTCAGAATCTACAAATAGCAGAGGCACCAAACTTGGCATGCTGATAGACAGCCATAAGACCTTTCAAAACATATCAAATGATTGACCTTGACCCAAGGTCAAGGCCACTAAAGCTGTCTGTTTGGAAATATTACATTGGCAATTTCTCAGAATCTAGAAAAGCCAGAGACATCAAACTTTGCATGGGGATAGACATTGACAACACCTTTACTGACATACCTGTATTCAGTGACTTTGAGTCAAGGTCAAGGCCGTACAAGCTATTTTGCGGAAAACCTTCCAAAACCTTAACATTGTCATTTTCTCAGAAACAATGAGCAGCAGAGGCACCAAACTTAGTTTGTTGATAGACAGCTATAAGATCTTTCAAAACATAATTACAATGATTGACCTTGACCCAAGGTCAAGGTCACTAAAGCTCTCTGTTTGGAAATTTTGCATTGGCATTTTCTCAGAATCTAGAAAAGCAAGAGACATCAAACTTCGCATTATTATAGACATTGCCAACACCTTTACAGACATACTTGTATTCAGTGACTTTGAGTCAAGGTCAAGGCCATACAAGCTGTTTGCAGAAAAGCTTCCAAAACCTTAACATTGGCATTTTCTCAGAAACAATAAAAAGCAGAAGCACCAAACCTGGCTTGCTGATAGACAACAGTAAGACCTCCCAATACATATCATTTTGAATGACCTTGGCTGAAGGTCAAGGTCATTAAAACTGTCTCATTGGAAATATAAAATTGCCATTTTCTCAGAATCTAGGGGTGCCAGATCCATCAAACTTTGCATGGTGATAGACATTGACAAACCCTGTACTGGCATACTTGTATTCAATTTCCTTGAGTCAAGGTCAAGGCCATTCAAGATGTTTTGCGGAAACTTTAATTAATAATTTTAACCGACAACTGAAAACCCAAAGCGTTTTTCCAGTGCTACTGTGTTTTGAATTTGAAAAAAAAAACTTAAAAAAAAAACCAACAACAAACAAACAACAAAACAACAACAACAACAACCAAAAAAAATAAAAATAAAAAACTCCCAGAGACACAGAACTATCATCCCGATGCTGTCTGTGTTTAGATACCTTCGCAGGCCTGTTTCAAACATACTCTCTACACTTGTGTTGGTGTTTGTTTGTTTGTCTGTTTGTTTGTTAGGTCATGAAGACTACACGGACCACGTCGGCATGTGACTAATAAAAGTTCGTTGGTGTTTTCAACTATTTCGTCCTTTGAATAGGATAGAATAGCAAACAATTTTGCCCCTTTCCTTTGGAGTGAGGGAAGATGTGTGTGTGTGTGTGTGTGTGTGTGTGTGTGTGTGTGTGTGTGTGTGTGTGTGTGTGTGTGTGTGTGTGTGTGTGTGTGTAAGATGTTGGGGGCGGTATTGGGAGGAAAGGGGGGGGGGGCTGAAGGTTTAACGCGGGAGGTCTCAAATAACAACGAAAGATTCAGCGCAAACTTTCATAACTCAAGAGGGCGGTAGATGGGTGGGTGTTCGCGGGTTTAACGTCCTTTGTCCACCACGTACGACTGATATCAAAGACTAGACAACGAGCGAAAAGCCAGCACAAATATTTGGCGCCCGGCCGCGATTCGAACTTGCGACCCGAGATAAGTCAACGCTTGAATATACCAGCTTGGTTGCCCCGGCTCCCCGGGGAGGAAAAGGAAGTGGGAGAGGAAGGGGGAGGGGTGTGTGGGGGGGGGGAGGGGGGAGGGGAGGGGTCTTGCATAGCAATAGCACAGCTAATAAGCGATCTTAAAAATCTAAGCTCCCCAAAAAAGCTTTCCGAGGTGTGAAAAAAATTTACAGAGTCGACCGTGCAAGCACGTCAACTCTGTCACAGTTGCAGAGTTTCCAGCGTCCCTGAAACCCCAATAAAAGCCAAGGGCTGCCTGATTCACAGTTCAGTTTGCGTTTTGACACTGAGCGAGAAAGATCGTGCAGCGCTCAACATCCCGGCGCTGGACACTGTAGCGATGTGTCTCGCTCTCTGACCGAAAGCCAAATAATGTCACGGCAAACTCGTGCTCTGGTTTTATAAGGGTCCCCGAAACGCTGAAAACTCTGCAACTGTGACTGAGTGGACTGTTCTTGCACGGTCGACTCTGTAAAAAAAAAAACTTTCACACTTTGGAAAGCTTTTTGTTGGGAGCTTAAATCTTTAAGAAGAAAATAAAAACTTACTGTGTATCACCCGTAGAGTTCAGAATGAATTCAGCAGTAGTCCCAAATCCTGACCCTGCCTCTCCACGAAAGACAATAGACTTGTTGGTGTCTATGTTGAACGCCTTCGAAGGTGATATGAACGTTAAACACACTATCGACAATATCACCCCCAACAACCCGAGATAGAGACAACATGTCTTCTCCATGGCTGCGCATGGGCCGCTGTGGTAGATTTGCAAGATACAATTTAATTTGAAGGACTTGATCTTTCCTGTTAGCCAGAAACCGGCTCGCGTCAGGCCAAGGCAAGAGGAAATTTGGGTCCGGTTTCAAAATAACTTAAAGGGCAAGGCAAGTCAAGTGCAATGTTGGGTTTAGGTGATAGAAAGTGATGTCCTAGACGGCTGCAGCCCAAAAGATTTCAACACGAATACACCATTCAGCATTTTTCACA
This sequence comes from Batillaria attramentaria, assembly GCA_018292915.2. Lineage (NCBI taxonomy): Eukaryota > Metazoa > Mollusca > Gastropoda > Batillariidae > Batillaria > Batillaria attramentaria. The sequence goes on along the minus strand of JACVVK020000001.1, from coordinate 3,086,091 downwards.
CCAAACGGCAGCCGAAATGCGATGCCATGGAGGCTGCCATGTTGATCCTACCAGTGACGTCACTCCACCACTCTCCAGCAGGCGAGATTCTGACACTGTGCGTGCAGGTGTGCCTGCTACACGTTTTAGGCGTGCTATTTCTGGCTCGTATGCACACTTTGCTTATTTCCTGAAAGCTAGAGTGGATTTGGGGATAGTTCCCTCCCTATAATTTCGAGCCAGAATACGAGGGCCACTCATTATGTTTTGCAACCTGGCTTTTCAAGACCACTTACAACCAGTCTGTCTACTCAAGGTTTTGGAAGAACCTCCCATCAGCCTGTACACAATTTGCCATCACCTCAAACCAGCTGTCCATGACACCCGACCACGTTGACTGGGGTAGGTCCAAAATGACACCCTCGAACAATGCTCGGGCATCTTCTGCACTCCGAAACTGCTTTCCCTTCAACTGCCTCTTGACGGAAGGAAGCAAAAAGCAGTCACAGGGGGATAAGCCAGGGGAATATGGTGGGTGGGTAACCAGCTGAACATTATTTGCGGCTAGACAGTCCAGAGTCGCAGCTACTATGTGCGCGCTGGCACTTTCATGATGAAGCAGTAGACCGGGGACACCCGCTCGGGGACGCTGTTTGCACCATGCCTGGAAGACTTTAGGCAAACAGTGGTTAGCATACCAGTGAGCCGTAACCGTCTTCCTGTCCTCAAGCAGTATGGTGGCAAAGTGGCCAGATTTTGCAAAGAAACAGGCTATCATTTTTTTGGAAGCACTTCTATTTCTTTTGAAGTTCACATATGGGTTCTCACCTGGGAAGACCCACACCGCCGACTGTTGCTTCGTTTCGGGGTTGTATTAGTATACCCAGGTTTCGTCTCCTGTTACGATGTCCCAGACCCGAGGGGACCTTCCTCCGTCAAATTTTCGTAGAATGTGGGTGCACCAGTTCACCCTACCCCGATTCTGCTCTTCAGTCCGGTTGTAGGGCACCCAACGGGTACAACGTTTCCCTATGCCCAGGCAGTCGTGAAGGATGCAAATGAGATCTCCCGATGAAATCTTCATGATATCATGTGTTACAGCGTACATCATTTTTGGGTCCTTCTTAATCAGGGATTCTACCCTAGAGACGTTTTCTGGGGTAACGGTCGTTGTCATTCGACCACAACGGTCATCGTCTTCAACTGTTGTCTGGCTAGACATGAACCGTCGGAACCACCTAAAACCAGTGACTTTGGACGGAGATTGATCTCCAATACAGTGTTTTAAACTTTGAAAACAGCCCTGAAAAGATTTTCCCCGGCAGTAGTCACAATACATCATGGCTCGAAAATCCCTTCCAGAAAGGTCAACACTGCTGGCTAAAGACCCGTCACCCTTACTGCACATTTTGTCGCATGCAATATAAACGGTTGCACGGAATCAAGTAATTTTTGTTTTCATAAGTATTATGAAACTGGTCTACGATGTGATGTATACAGAAAAGTAGTGACGTCATTAGTTCGTCCAGGTTGCAAAACATAATGAGAGGCCCTCGTATTCTGAGGAAGAGCTCAGTAAGGGGTCAGGCAGAAAACAGTGGGGACGATGGGGAAGAGCCGATTGATGAGAACGAGTGCAATTGTGGGAGATGCGTGTTTGACAAGTGAAGCAGCAACATCGTTCGCAAAAGCGCCAGTGAAACAACCCGGGTTAAAATGATCTCCACACACGAGGTCTCGATTGTTCCAGGCGTATTCCTGCACTCGGCGGGGCAAGCGAGCCTTCTTCAAGGTCTCCAACCATTTCGCACACAACCTCCGTTTTTCCTTTGATTTGTTTAGATTCGGAAATTCGAAAAAGCTTTTGTGGCTTCCATCTGCATTCTTACATATGCCCTGTTTGCTGAAACAACCAAACGCTTTGCACTGTGGCATCTCCAACACAAATTAATACTCTGGAACAACCCGCTCAAAGCGGGCACTGCCGACAGTGGTGGTGGAGTGACGTCACCGTCAGCACCTTTCCCGAACTTCCGCCATTTTGTTGTTGGTGGTGGTGGTAGTGGTTGTTTGTTTGTTTGTTTTTGGAGGGGGGGATGGTTGGGTGATGGTGTGTGTGTGTGTGGGGGGGGGGGGGGGGGGAGTGTCAACTAAACCATGTCCAGAGTGTGTGTGTGTATATATATATATGTGTGTGTGTGTGTGTGTGTGTGTGTGTGTGTGTGTGTGTGTGTGTGTGTGGTGTTGTTTTTGTTGTCGTCGTTTCGAAGACAAACAACGCCTGTGATCACTTTGATAAGGTCCAACATTTTGCATGTTTACAAAAGTTTTGGTGCACGTACGTGTATGCGTGCGTGCGTACCTGTGCGTGCATGTATGCCTGTACGACGGTGTATGGCCAGATTGTGTGCTTCTTTTTTCTTTGGCCTAATGCAGCCAAGCCCTCTGGTGGCTTTGATAAGCTTCCATATGTTTGACACGTGTGTGCCATGCTAGACTATATCCCGTGACTGAAGAACATCCGTTACGATCGAGTCCCAAAGAAGAACAGGAAACCGAACTTTGAAGACGCCCAAGATGACACAGTGGATGTTGAAAGTGAAGTTTAATATTTAGATACACTGGTATGGGGTTCAGCCCGATATTACCTCGTGTGTATGTTCCTGGGGCTCGATGTTCCCTGCTCCCTACAGAACGCCAGGAGCAGACAGCAACGGGAACATAGACCGGGGGGGGGGGGGGGGGGGGCTCTATATTCCTTTTCTGTTCCCGGCGCCTCTTTTTCACCTCCCGTCCCCAAATATTTGTGTTGGCCTTTTTCTTGTTGCCCCGTCTATGATATCACCCATACGTGGTGGAAAAGGACGTTGAACTCCTAAACACACACACAGTCACCTCCCTCCCTCCCCCCCCTCTCCGCGCAATGGCTCTGCATTCAGAACTCTCTGCTAAGGATTGAGACTGTTTCGAGCGTACAAACGCATCACGAGCACAACTGTTCCAAAACATACGCCAGCTTCTATGAAGCCTGTAGTAATCTCAGATTCTTATCAGTAAGCGACACAGAGTGGAGAGAGAGAGAGAGATGATGATGATGATGATGATGATGATGATGAAACTTTATTTATCAACGGTAAAAGTTTTGACAGAAATTCGCCAGTTTACAAACTTGCCGTTGCTAATGCTACAGAGGCAGTCTACTGAGATAAAAGTAATAATAAAGTAAAATAAAAAAATAAAAAAAAAAATAATTCAAGACAGAAGAATGCACGAAACTACAAGAGCGAGCGAGCGAGCGAGCGAGAGAGAGAGAGAGAGAGAGAGAGAGTTGGGCTGATGGATGTTGAAGAAAGCGCGAGACAAATGAACGGACAAAGCGACCACAATAATAATTATTATAATAATTCCTATGCTGCCCATTCACAGCAAGCGTGCGAAAAACAGAAATAATAACAAGTGGTGACGCAGATCAGTCTTGTAAACATCCTGCACAATGACATGTCAAACAGTGCGTTCTGCCCCCCCCCCCTCCCTCCTCACAGCGTAATCAGTGCTTGAGAAATTTGATGTAGTGTAAGTGCTGGGCGGTTGTACATCTCGCATATCATACCACGGCTCGTGTAGCAAATAGACGACTCCACTCGACAAGCCCCGAGGCTGAAGCCCCGCCCCGTACAATGGCTGCCCCCGTCTTTGGTGTCACCCATACGTGATGGAAAAGGACGTTAAACTCCCAAACACCAACCCCCTCTCCCCCACCCCACCCCCTCGTCGAACGTACACGTGCTTGTTCTTCCGGCATACTTACTCGCTAATCATCATCATTAATAATAATAATAATAATAATAATAATGAGTGATTTGGAAATGTTCAGCCCACCAAATTTGAAAAATAAATGCAATTCTAAATTCCGAACTTGAATAGCTGAGCTGACCCTTCGCACCACGTGATTGTAATGTGTTTATGTCCAGTGTGTGTGAGAGCCAGAATGCGTGTGATTCACGTGAGCGTGCGTGCTGGGTTCAGTTCGCGGCGCTTTTAGCCGATTCATGAAATTGGGTAAAAGCGCCTACACAATACTCATTATTCTACATGAGCTACACAGAGATCGAATGGCCATATAAACAGCCGTGCCAGGAGAGAGTTGGTACCTCGCCCAACGAACACGTGCGTGTTTTCGCTAGTCGTGAGCTATACTATAGGTATACTAACTCTGGTAAAGCCTACGGCAGACACTGCGAGCCTGCGGAGCCTTCGCACGCCGGCCGAACGGCTTTTCTGTTCACACGCTAGGAGCGTGCAGTGGGCGGACTGCGCCGCCGGCCTGGCGCTGGACAATACACAAAGAGCGATAGCGCGCGGTTAGCGGCGATTGACTGGCGTGGCGAGAGGAAAAAAAAAAGAAAAAAGAAAAAAAAGACCGTGTTCTATTTACTCGCAAGCCGACGTTGGGGTGGTTCGGTGCCCCTGACGAGCCGATTTAAGTGCATGGGAGTGCATTTTACCGCTGGTGTCGCCACGTCTGACGGAACCCTTACTCGTGAATAAGCCGAGGACTACCACGGCTGCACACATTTCGATAAAGCCGCGCCTAACTTCGCGGAAATCCTCTCACTCTATCGTACCATCCAGCCCGTGTCAAGAGCTGGTCTGACGTCACCCATATGTGTACATAATGAACACTGGCGCTTTGAGACAACATCCCTTCCTCTGGCTGTGTGCCTTGTGTGTGTGTGTGTGTGTGTGTGTGTGTGTGTGTGTGTGTGTGTGTGTGTGTGTGTGTGTGTGTATGCAACTGACTTGTCCATCATAGTCAAGGATACTGACATCAAATGTGGCCGACTTGGCAGTCTGACTGGGTTGAATCGTGTTCAGCCGGACTGTTCGGTTAGGGTAGCTCTGTGTGTGTGTGTGTGTGTGTGTGTGTGTGTGTGTGTGTGTGTGTGTGTGTGTGTGTGTGTGTGTGTGTGTGTGTGTGTGTGTGTGTGAGAGAGAGAGAGAGAGAGAGAGAGAGGTGACAGTAATGGCACTCCACGGGAACTTCCCGCCTTCGGAACGATAAACTGATCGATCGCTTGAATGATTAATTGATTGATTTCTCCCCATAACCTGCCCATTAAGGCAGTCTTGTGGCGGCAACGTTAGACACCAAGTAAGCAACCAGCCAACCAACCAACCGGCCAACCATGACAACACCTCCCTGATGAGCGGGCGACCACTGGCACTGATGTTCTTGCAGTATGACCAGGTATATACAGTCTTCACAAAAAGTTAAGGACCAGTCAACATAATGGGTGACAGTTTCAATAAATCAGAAAAAAATAAACGAATAAGATTTTTCCCGTAAAATTCGATAGCAAGGTTAAGGGGTAATTAGTGAACATGGCGACCACTGTGTGGATGGCACGTGCGCGTCACACAGCATGCTTGGCGCGTTTGAAAATCTGCAATTTCCGCAAAACTAGACCGAGTTTCAGTGTTCAGTGAGCGATACCTGGGGCTTTCTGCACGGCAAAAATGAGATGCAGTTCAAAGAATGCATCCCTGGTTATGAACTGTGCTCATTTGTTTGCCTACATAAGCCGCCGTTTCAGCGATGTTCAGCACTACACCAGCATGCCACCACGACAAAAGTTGAATGATATTTGCAAGTGGTCCTTAACTTTTTGTGAAGACTGTACGAGTATAGGTAGGTTCACCAGAGCTGGAGACTGTGGTAGATTATCAAGGTCGTTTTGATCGTGACCTTGAGTCCCGTGTGGCCGCACATCGGAGCATGTGGCGCGGTTCATGTTCTAAGTGCTACGTAGGCTGATTTCACACTGGTGACGTTTCAGTCCGAACAAACACCGAACACGGCTCGAAAACGATCCGAAAAAAAAAATTCAGAGCAAAGACGTGTTGTACCAGTATGTCACTGACACGAAGAACACAGGAAAAAACGCCTTGTTCGGTCATGTTCGATGTTTGTTCGGACTAAAACGTCACTTCGTGTGACATCAGCGTCAGGCTCATGGCACACGGGCGACTTTTTTGTTCGAAAGAACATAGAAAACACCCCCCAAAACACGTTCTGGAAAAAAAGTAGGGAAAAGGAATTTTGTAGCCGCGTGACACACAAGAAACACGGAAAAACACCATGTTCGATGTTTGGTTAGACTAAAACACTCCCGTGCGAATCTGGTTCAAACAGATTTATTTCCGCGTTGCTTATTGTGGAAACAATTTTGAGCATTGACAAGAAAAACGTATAGTATGCTTAGTATACATTCGTTTACAGCAACCTTGCAATGGCAGGTCACAAAATGATCACAAATTACGAGAGAGAGAAGGGGGGGGGGGGGGCTCTTAGTTGGTGAGCATTCTTTCTTCACGGTCAGCTGCTACAGTTGTTCTTGATATGTATGCATATGGCTGGGGGGGGGGGGGGGACGTGCCAAAAGTGTGATAAACTCTAGAACAGTGTTAAAAATAGCCTGAAAGGTCAGCAATCTCAACAAAAAGACGCAAACATTGCGTTTATTAAAACTGCGATTCCTGCGACTGCGCATAATCCCCAGGCAACTCTGTCACAGTTGCAGAGACACATCGCTACAGTGTGTAGCGGATGTTGAGTGCTGCACGATCTTTCTCGCTCAGTGTCAAAACGCAGACTGAGCTGTGAATCAGGCTGCCTTTGGCTTTTATTGGGGTTACAGGGACGCTGAGAACTCTGCAACTGTGACAGAGTTGACTGTGCTTGCACGGTCGACTCTGTAAAAAAAAAATTCACACTTCGGAAAGCATAATTAATTTATGTCTGCATGGATTTAAATTTGGCTTGGTGGGAGTGTTGCACTTTGATTATACTCGTGTTTGCTGCAGTAAGAGCAGTTAAAAACCTTTACTGCTGCCTGATTTTCCCGAAGCTGAAAAAGAGTTCCCATACTGGACCAAAACTGAAAAAGAGTTAAAGACGTGGGATACTCGTGTGAGATACGAAATGTGTTAAGTCATATTCTCGCTGATTCAGTAATAGCCCCTTTGTTTCGGTAAACCCCGGTTTTACCATTTTCAGGGTGGGGGTGTATGGGGGTTTAACGTCCTTTTCCACTACATACGGGTGATATCAAAGAGGGGGCAACGATGAAAAAGCCAGCACAAATATTTGGCCCCAGCCGGGATACGAACTCACGACCCGAGCATTAGAAGTCCAGCGCTCTACCATTCAGCCACCCCGGCTCCCTTACCATTTTCAAATCAGTAGGAGTGTAAGTAACACAAAAATGTTTCGATGTGAAAGAAAGAGGTCGTTCATTTTCCAGAAACCGACGTTGACTGACGCGCTACTACAAGGTAAAAATGTGTGCATGTCCAGTTCACGTCAGTCGAGGGTTTTCCTGTCGGAAGTTACCCGCGATACAGATAGAAAGAAGAGAGATAGTACGTTCCTGTGTGTGTAGAAGCCAGGGGGAGGGGGAGGCCGTGTATGATGCTGCACATTATGTGTTTGTAGTTAAATGTGTGTGCAGCGGCATGTTGCGTGTGTTTCTTGGTGAGCCTGTGAGTGCTTGTTGATCGTACGGCCCCCTGGAGGCCGGGCGTCCCTTAAATAACCATATTATTATCATTATTATTATTATCATAAACCCTCGAATTATACGTCTTTAACTGAGTGCAACCGTCGTCCAAACTTTTAATTCGATGTACGATAGCACGGGGAAAATTCACGCCATTTTGACTACCTCCCGTGTATAATGAAGGCTATTGAGGAATGCACAAGTACTTGAGATGGCGACCACGCTCAGTGGCCACCGGAAACGCCTCTATTAACGGAAGATGACGAATTGCTGCTGTACACAGTTCGGACTGACAAGAAGTGCGTTCTCCTCTGATTGTGTGTGTGTGTAATTGTATATGCTTCGGAGTTCTGTTACGGGCTGGACTGCGTAGCCATTTTGTGATTTTCACCCTGTGATGGCGGGGTCAGATCAGATAACTCTGAAAACTTATTTGTCGTAGTTACCGGGTTTTTTTGCCAGTAAAGGAGGCAAGTGTGAAATCTGTGGCATTCTTTGCATGAGAACCTCGGGATTTCAGGAGTCTTGTAGACAACAAACTTGTCATCACTTTTCAGTGTTTGCCAGGTTTTGTTGCTGAGAACACAAGAGAACCTTTCAGACAGCTGGTAATCTTGCAGACTGATCAGTGTTGCGCGCTAATCTGTTACAGAATCTGTTGACAGAAAGGAAGTCAGCCTAAATCCAGTGCATACCACACTGATCAGGAAGTTATGACCATAGTACATATCATCCTGCTAAACAGTTTACATTTAAGTATGCTGCAGACAGTGATGAGTCTTTCGGGTCAGTGAATCGACGGAGAAATTCGATGGAGCCAAACCCATTGTTTGTGATCTTCCTTTAAAAGTGGATAGAGACTTCTCCACAGTGAAGGAGTGTGTACCTCATTTCAGTACAACCAGTTCGCCATCCCTTTGATCAGTTATGGAGAAGACGCGTTTTCTCCATCTCCGAGTTCTTGTTATGATGTCTGTTCTTGGACACTCATCGAGGGCTTTTAACATAGAAGTTGACAAAGCTGAAGTCTTTTCGAGTCCTGGTGGACAGGAAATGGGATTTGGAACCACTGCTGAATTTATTCAGTCCTCTTCTACTGGGGAAACGCAGTAAGTTCCACGCTGTTAACCAGCCATTTTGTTTTGTGTCGTTTTTGTTAGATATACACGCAGCGGTTTTAGCCATGACAGCAACGTACCTTCAGCCTTGAGGAGCGAACAAAAAATTCTTCCTGTTTAATTGTGGAGACGCGTAAATGTAACTTATTTTATCTTCCCTTAAACACAAGGTTCTAGGGGCAATGATTTGTTTTTATGGACACAGGGACGTGCATGTTGACTGGAGGGAAAATGATGCTTGCGTAGTGTGAAAAATATGTCCTCCAGTCCGTCCTACTTCCTCCCTGTCTCTGTCTCCCTCCCTCTTACCCCTCCCCACCCCCTCCCCTTCTCTCTCTCTCTCTCTCTCTCGTGGATTTTCGCAAGGCTTTCGATACTGTAAAGAGAAATGTACTACGGAATATTTTGTTCAAGGTTGGTGTACAAGGAAAAGGCTTTCAGCACTCGAAGCTATCTATAACTCAGTTAAGTTTTGTGTCAGAGATAACATGGGTTACACAGAATACTTTGAGTGTTTTCAAGGTTTGAAGCAAGGATGTCTGGTTTCGCCAACTTGACTCTCCTTCTTAATTAATGAACTAGCGTCTTATATCATTGAAGGTGGTAAACATGGTTTTCAGCTCAGGCCTGGTGCAGGTGCAGCTGAATTATTTTTGCTGATGTTTTACTGATGACATTTCCTTGTTTTCCTGCACACCTAATGGTCTATAAAATCAGTTAGACAATTTATACGCTGTTGCTGGCACACTTGGACTTACTGTTAATCTAGATAAAACCAAGGTCATTGTGTTTAGAAATGGAGGGTTCTTGTCAAAGTTTGAGAAATGGAAATATGGTACTCAGTCTGCAGAAGCTGTTAACACATACAAGGTCTAAATTTACTACCCGTTTAAGCCTGAACACATCTCTTATTGATATTGTTATTAAGGCAAAGAAATGTGTCACAGATATCTTTAAAGTTCTCTGGAAATTGGATTGTTGTAATCCTACTATATTTTTTAAACTGTTCGATTCTCAGATTGCACCGATACGTCTTTACGGTTTAGAAATCTGGGGAGTTGAAGAGTTTAGAGAAATTGGGAAAGTTCACCTCTTTGCATGCAAACGTCTCTTAAATGTCAAATCAGACGGCATACTGTGAACTCGGGAGATATCCCCTTTCCGTACTCTGTGAGATGTGTTTCCTATTGGCTTAGGCTGTGTAGTTTACCACACGACAGAATAATTTCCTGCATGGCATACCATATGGTTTATGTGTGGGTGTTTGGGGGGGGGGGGTAACGTCCTTTTCCACCACGTACGGGTGATATCAAAGAGGGGGTAACGATGAAAAAGCCAGCACAAATATTTGGCTCCAGCCGGGATACGAACTCACGACCCGAGCATTAGAAGTCCAACGCTCTACCATTCAGCCACCCCGGCTCCCCGCTTTAAGAGATGGACGACAGAGGTAAAGTCAAATGGGCTACGCTAACACGTGTCAAAGATTTACTTTTTCAAAACGGGTTTGGTTATGTCTGAGTTGCTCAAGGTGTTGGCAATAAGAGAATGTTTTTTTTTTTTTTTTTTTTTCCTCTTTTGGAAATTTAATAAACGTCTTACGTATTATGTCTTTTGTTCTCACCGTGGGATCGAACCTTTGTCGCATGCTTTTTTTTTTCTTTTTTTTTTTTAATTATTTTTTTTATCCAGTATATATACATACACAAAGACGTACGTGAAAGCCTACTTACGTACATACATACATACATACATACATAGATACATACATACATACATTGTACACATAGATACATACATACATACATGTATACATACATACATACATACATACATACAATAGAAGCCACATACATACATATATAATCTATAAATGTGTGGGCAAAAACAGTATCGAGAATGTTTCTTAATGGAAGGAGACAAAGGCTGATTGGTTGTTCAAAACAGAACTGGTCGTCTAAGTTTCCAGTAAGTGATCGCTTTGCAGTCTACCGTAGTTTTAAAACACCGTCAGAACCAGAGAGTTACTTTGAAATCATACATTCAAACTATGTAAGAAAAATGTATATTAAGTTCAGACACTATCGTACTATCCGATAGTTATGTTTTCGGTCTTACCATGTGTGTTACTCGCAGATGGTCATGCGTAGGCTGCTGATTCCGTGTGTGTGTGTGTGTGTGTGTGTGTGTGTGTGCGCGGTTACCTCCGGCGTATGTAATCATTCCGCACTGCTGTTCTTTCTCAGTGTTACGCCGTATCATTATTAATTTTGTAACAACTCACTTTCGAGCATTGTAATGCCGAACAATGCCGTATGTCTGAACAATAAAATGTCTGAATCTGAGTATGAGTCTCTCTCTCTCTCTCTCTCTCTCTCTCTCATTTACTGTTCTTGTAGATTTGAATATCATGTTATACGGGATGCAGGATGGCGTTATGGGTGGGGCGTGTTTTTATGTGTTTAACGTCCTTTTCCACCACGCGTGGGTGATATCAAAGACGGGGCAACGAGAAAAAGGCCTGCACAAATAATTATTTGGCCCCAGGCGGGATTCGAACTCACGACCCGAGCATTGAGAGTCCAACGCTCTACCATTCGGCTATCCCGGCTCCCCGGAACTAGAATAGCAAGGTAATGACAAACTTGCTCTTGTATGTCTGAATTTAATTCACCCTTCAAGGAACAAGATCGCATTTGATGTGATTGTCTCTGAGGTTCTCCTCAGGTACCAATTTTATTTCCAGCTCACATTTTCAACCAAATTTTCTCTTATGCCAAATTCGTCAGCTCTTTCAGATTAATATCTGTGGTTGATAAAAATGTAGGTCACAAGTGTTCAAACAACTGTGTCCAAAAAATTATTCACAACATCACAGTTTTACAATAAAAAAAAGTTCCCGGAAAGCTTTTGCGACTGCATTACCAAACGAACTATATTGACAGTTAAGTTTCATCACAACGCAGAAGAAACAGAAGGAGAGGACCCTAGGAAGTTTGAACGAAGTGCCTGTAAGTGTTCAAGGGCCCGCATGTAAAAGTCGGGGTTAGGGAGTTTAGCCCCGGGTTAGAGTCTAACCTCGAACTAAACTAGCTCTAGGGTTAAGGGAGCCGGGGTGGTCGAACGGTAGAGCGTTGGACTTCTAATGCTCGGGTCGTGAGTTCGATCCCGGCTGGGGCCAAATATTTGTGGTGGTTTTTTCATCGTCGCCCCGTCTTTGATATCACCCTATGTGGTAGAACAGGACGTTAAACCCCCAAACACCCACCCACCATCTAGGGTTAAATTTTTTCTGCTGGTTTTTTGTTTTTTTTGTTTTTTTGTTTTGTTTTGTTTTGTTTTAAATCAGGAAGAGGGTGCATTCCAGCAAGGTGCCTATGCCGTTATAGAAGGATTTTTGTCTTTTCTTTCTTTGCTTCCTTTTTAATTTAATTTTGTTTTGGGGTTTCTTTTGTCTAGTCTGGGTTAGGCCTGTAGCCGTGAGTTAAATTAACTTCGAGTTTTACATACGGACCCCGGTCTAATTCACGCGAACAAGAAAAAAATCAAGTTGTGATTAGGACGGCCGGTGGTCTAGTGGTTAACAGACTTCGCCACTAATGCGAGAGGTCAGGTTCGAATCCCACTCGGGGCGTAGAAGGTTTCCGTCTCGTACGTGGCACCGTTCATTCGGGCTGATCGATCGTCGGGGGTTCTCTCCGGGTTCTCCGGCTTCCTCCCCCTCTGCTTTGGAAACGTTCAGCCCACAAAATTTGAAAAATAAATGCAATTCTAAATTCCGAAACTTAAATAGCTGAGCTGACCCTTCGCACCACGTGATTGTAATGTGATCATGTCCATAGTGTGCGATAGAATGCGTGTGATTCACGTGAGCGTGCGTGTTGGGTCCAGCTCGCGGAGCTTTGAGCCAGTTCAAGAAATTGGGTAAAGCGCCCCACAATACAATACACTGTTATCACTATTTGGAATGTTTTCGGATTGTGCTCAGGGTTCTGGTTGGGGCGCCTCAAAAGAAGGTCATAGACCGGGAGCAGTCGGGCGTCTTCTACACGTGCAACCCGGCCCGCAGTGGTGGCGCGCAGTGCCAGAACTACACGTCTGCCCCTCAACCGTTGGCTTTTGGCACAGACAAGTGCGACAGCAGACCTCCCGCAGGTTGGCTACGGGAAGTTATAGTCCGTTTGCAGTACAAGTTAACTCAGTTTCTGAAAAGAAACTTGAGAAGAGAGAGCGTTCCTTCAGTTTCTCAACTCCTCATTTCTGGAACTCTGTGCCAACCGAACTACGCAATCGGCCCACACTGGCTCATAAGACTTAGCTCTTCCGTAAGGCCTTTGTCACTGAGAGGCCGTGGAAACAAGAAGAAGAACCTTTATTTTACAACGGTAGAAGTTACAGGCATATACATACCAATTTTAAAACTTGCCGTTGCTACACTACATGAGCTAATACTACTGTCAAAAAAAAAAAAAAAAAAAAAGGAGAAGGGGGTAGGCTGTATGTGTGCGTAGGTGTCACAGTGTGTGTGTGTGTGTGTGTGTGTGTGTGTGTGTGTGTGTGTGTGTGTGTGTGTGTGTGTGTTAGCGCAGTGACTAAATCCTGTTTCCTGAAAGCCTGCGAGGCTTTGTGAATACTGAGTGTTGTATTGTTTATTATCTACATTTCAGACGCAGACGCATTCAGTGAGAAGGTGGAACTTTTCGGACAGGCAATGGCCGTGCTGAACAAGACATCATCCCTGGTGGGTACCACAGGGACCCAAAGCACTAGCACAAGCAACTTCCCCTTCCACCTATACCCCACCCCCTCCCCGCCTCCACCCAGACCCCATTCTAACCCCATGGAAAACACATCAGATCAGACCAAAGCAAAAGAAACCAAAAGAAACGAGCAAAGCAGCGCGGCAAAGAAACAAAAAGCAAAGCAGAAGGAATCAAGACTTAGAACAAACAAAACACACACACACACACACACACACACACACACACACACACACACACACACACACACACACACACACACAGATGCTCACGTATGAGAACAGATTCAGTCCAGCTCTCTCCTCTCATCGTGAAGCCCAAACAACACTATACTCTCTGTCTCTCTCTCCACACACACACACACACACACACACACACACACACACACACACACACACACGCGCGCGCGCGCGCGCGCGCGCGCGCGCGCAACAACAGCAACAACAACAACAACTGTTAACATTTGTCTTTCACGCCGTGGACTGTCTTCACGCAGGTTTGTGGTCCGATGTGGTCGGATTTGTGCTTCTGGAAATACAACATCATGTTCAACGTAGGGAGATGTCAGGTCGTGTCCATTCCCAATTCGGATCAAGCGGGCTACACACCATACCGAGACATGAGCCTCTACCAGAAAGAGATCGACGTCGGCTATGGGCCCCAAAAGCAAGTGTACTATGGCAGGGCTCAGTTCGGCTTCTCCGCTGCCTCTGACGGGGTGAGCAGTGAGTGAGCGAGTGAGTGAGTGAGTGAGTTTTTAGGGCTTTTTAGGACTACTTCGCGATTGAGTGTGTCTGCACTACTTGAACCCCCCCCCCCCAAAATAAAAAAAAATAAAAAAAATAAAAAAATAAAAAAAATAAAAAAATGTAACGTTCGACAAAGGATGCAAACTGGTCTACGGGGCAGTATAAACCTAGGACATGCAGGAGACGCTGTACCTTCCCTGCTAATTTCTCGAACTCCCGACTACAAAAAAAGCGTTGAAAACCAATTACAATTACAACTAGGTAAAACAAACATAAGTACTAAGCGTATATACAGCAAATATTGCAACTTATCATCTCCTAGGCGCAATAAACCAGTTCTCAGCACATATCCTGAGCAATAGTCAAAGTCAAAAGTCAAAGTCAGAAATAATGTTTATTCCTGTAGCCCCTTCTGGGGTGTGGAGGAAATACAGGACATCAGAGGGAACATGAATACTCTGCATATGCTCTGTTATACAAATGGACAAAGGATAGGATAAAAAAATAAAAATTAAAAAAAACATGAAAAGTACAATAACACTGAAAAAAGTGCTCTGATTCAGGCGTGAACTAGTTTGCGAAGTATACAAGTCTCATACCCGTCACTCTACTGTTTTTGGTCAACTGGGCTAGGTTAAGCATTGCTTTCTTTGACATTTCCATGGACATCGGTCGGCAAAAGTTAAACGCTGACACTTGTCTCCGGCATATGAGAGATATAAACCTTTGCCTCTCTGCATTGTACTTAGGGTATTCCAAGATAAGGTGGAGCTCGTCGTCAAATGAACGCGCACGGTCGCGTGAACCACGCGCATCCACATCGATATGTTACAATTATGACACAATTTACACATACACACTATGCAAAGGACCGTGTCTATCGAAATTTTCATAAACAGTGCGCTAAAAACATGTTCAGCTCGGGGTTGTTGTTTTTTTTTTTTTTTTTTTTTTGCTGCCCCAACTCTTTTGCCAACTCCAGTTGTGATCCTCCCAGGTCATGGGTGGAACACACGGAGGACTCGGAAGCTGGGACAATTTTTTTTTTTATTATGCATGATGATGGAGATGAGGATGATAGTAAGATGATGCTATGGAGGTCCATGTGGTTTGGGACTGCGGGACAGGGCCGCATTCCACGCTTCCTGTCATAAATATCCCGGCATTAAATAGGCCCGGGAACTACGGCACCTGCGGTGCCGGCCGTGTAATCATCCACATCATAAGACGTGTCATACTAAGGGAAGCACCCCCAAAGTCGCACCCGTGAAGTGGGTGAAACTCGGCTGTGTGGCAACAGCCTCCCCATCGGGCCCATAGCACACCCGCTCTTGGTAGGAGCCGACCTAGGTAGGAAAAATCCCGCTTGCCTCGGCTGGGATTCGAACCCGGGTCTCCCGGTCCATGATCCGAAGTGCTAACCACTACACTACGGGGGCCGGTAGCTCGGTTGTTTCGTTTTGGTTTGTTGTTTCTCTGTCTTGATGCGTTCCTTTGTTTGTTGCTTTGTTCCAGAAAGGACGTGCCGTCATTGGAGCTCCTGGCTTTAGCGCACTGCGCGGTATGTCATCACGGTCACTGGTTAAAACAACAACAAAAACAAACATAACAAACACAAAAACACAAACAAATAAAACAAACACACACGCGCGCGCGGGCGCACACACGCTACACATTAATGTCCTTATTACTTCCTTTCTTCATTTGTTTCAGGTGGCATTGCTGTCTTTGATTCAGCTACTGGAACATTCAGTATTATGAAGCAGACGTTCCAGTTGACGTCTGCAACTTTTCTCGGTACGGTAGGGGAGAGAGAGAAAGAGAGAGAGAGAGAGAGAGAGAGAGAGAGAGAGAGAGAGAGAGAGAGAGAGAGAGTGTGTGTGTGTGTGTGTGTGTGTGTGTGTGTGTGTGTGTGTGTGTGTGTGTGAGAGAGAGAGAGAGAGAGATTTTGACACAATTTTATTTTCCTTCAGGATACTCGGTTGCTGTTGGGAATTTCTGTGGACCAAACAGATTTTGTTTTGCTGTTTCTGATCGGACTGTCTTAGGAGCGGTATGGACTATGGATCATTAAAATGCATGCTTGTTAAACTGAACGTTGCTGAGCAGGCTTACGTGAGTCGGAAGGTAACAGGCCTCCAGTTGTACAACTGCCTCATTTATCTACCTGAGTTTGGGCCAGATGAACACCAGTTCAAAGGCAGTAATTTTTCATGCATACGAATATTTCTGTACTGGCTAAATAGGCCTTCTAAGTAATTCTCTTTGCACTACATGCTAAATTCACTAAGTGGATTCTATGCTTCTTTATATTTGCCACAGATGTGGGTGCTCAGACAGGAAAAGGACTTGTTTTTGTGAGGAAGATCAAAGGTTTCATGGATGAAATTTGGAAGAAAACTTTTCAGTGAAACAGCCCCCAAAATGCTTTGATTATTTCAAATTTAGGTCCGATTTTTTGTCTTTTTGTCACAGGTTCGAGTGATTGATTCCGAAACGTTTGAAGTTCTGGAAACGGTTACGGGAACCCAGGTGAGACTGCAACTTGAAAATTAACCATCATCACCTCTCACAATGTCAAGTAAGGTTTCTCTGGTGTTTTTTGTTTTTTGTTTTTTGCTGCCACAACTCTTTGCCGGCTCCAGTGGTGTTCCTCCCTGGTAATGGGTAGAATCCACGGAGGGCTCGGAAGTTGGGGCAATTTTTATTATGCATGACGATGGAGATGAGGATGATGGCAAGACGATGCTATGGAGGTCCGTGTGGTTTGGGACTGCGGGACAGGGGCGCATTCCACGCTTCCTGTCATAAATATCCCGGCATGAACCAGGCCCGGGAACTACGGCACCTGCAGTGCCGGCCGTGTAATCATACACATCATAAGACGTGTCATACCAAGGGAAGCACCCCCAAAGTCGCACCCGTGAAGTGGGTGAAAGCTCGGCTGTGTGGCAACAGCCTCCCCATTGGGTCCATAGCACACCCGCTCTGGGCAGGAGCCGACCTAGGTTGGAAAAATCCCGCTTGCCTCGGCTGGGACTCGAACCCGGGTCTCCCGGTCCATAGTCTAACCACTACACTACGGGGGCTGGTCTCTCTGGTGTTCTTAGTTCCTGAGAAAAATGGCAATATTACAATTTTCCCCCAAACAGCTTGAATGGCCTTGGCGTTGGGTCAAGGTCATTCAAATGAGATCTGTCAGTAAAGATCTTATCAATGTCTCTCATTTTGTCAAGTTTGACGCCTGTAGTATTAGTAGTTTCTGCGATGGTAATGTTAAAATTCACAACAGACAGCTGTAATGACCTTTGAGTCAAGGTCATCCAAAAGGGTATGTCTGCATAGGCCCGTTGATGTCTGATATCATGCCAGGTTTGGTGCCTCTGGTGTTTGTTGTATAACAGAAAATGCCCATGTTAAGGTTTCCTTAAAAAAAAATCCAGCGTATGTGGCCTTGACCTTCACTCAAGGTCAGTGAATACAGGTATGTTTGAAAAGTTCTTATCAATGTCTGTTATCAGGCAGAGTTTAAGGCCTCTGGTGTTTGTAAATTATGAGAAAATACCTATGTAATATTTCCAGACAGCTTTAATGACCTTGACCTTCAGTCAATGTCATTCAAAATGATATGTTTTGAGAGGTTTTATGGCTGTCTATCATCCTGCTAGGTTTAGTGCCTCCGCTGTTTGTAGACTCTGAGAAAATGCCAGCGTTACAGTTTACTACAAACACACAGACACAAACAGACACACACAGACGCGCGCAGTCTTCAAGTGTCTGTCTCTCTCTCTCTCTCCGGCACACACACACACACACACACACACACACACACACACACACACACACACACACACACACACACACACACACACACGCACGCACGCACGCACGCACACACACACGCACACAGATAGACGACCGCGGGTTAGAACATAGACTCACTTTGTTACACAACTACTACTGCTACTACTACTACTACTACTACTACTACTACTACTACTACGACAACTACTACTACTCTGCTTCAACAGGAGTACGCGTCGTTCGGATACAGCCTGTGTGCGGAGGATGTGAACGGTGATGGATTTACTGATCTGCTGATCGGAGCTCCAACGTTCACCGCCTCGACCAACGACTCAGAGTCTGATGACGAGGGACGGGTCTTTGTGTACCTCGGCCGCGATGAGGTCAGGAACGGAGAGGTAATTTCCAGGCACTTTCTTCTAACAGAAAATGTAGTGTGGTGTGGTGTGGTGGGGTGTGGTTTGGTGTGTGTGTGTGTGTGTGTGTGTGTGTGTGTGTGTGTGTGTGTGTGTGTGTGTGTGTGTGTTAGTGTGTGTGTGTGCCCTTGAACGTGAGTTAATGTCACACGGGAGACGTTTTAGTCCCCACAAACATCGAACACGACCGAACACGGCGGGTTTGTTTTTTTTTGTTGTTGTTGTTGTTTGTTTGTTTTTTTGTTTTTTTTTGTTTTTTTCCCTGTTCCCCGTGTGACATATGGCTGCAACATGATCATCCCTAGTAATAATGATAATGTTAACGGATGCTTATGAAGCGGTTATTCCTCAGTGGACTGATCGTTTACAGAGCTAAAAGAACTAAAAGTAAAAGAAATGAATGACCTGAAAAAAACACACTAAAAGAGCCATTAAAAATAACGAAAAGAACTGAAACAACTAAAGAAAGGTGTAATATGTTGTATACAGAACTAAACTGTATGCTTATGATTGAAGTTAAATTGTTAAAGGAAAATTCTCGATAATATTTGGGACAAACTTTGTATATATAACGTGTGTACAGTGCCCCAGCTGTCGTAGACCATCCTATTTTGGGACGCTGGGAATTATACATAGGCTTACAACAAAGAAAGAAAGAAACAAACAAACAAATAAACAAAACACTTGGAATGCTTGATTGATATGATAATTATATGGTACGACAGATCAGTCAGAATCACACAGAATCTGCCACGTGGTACAACAGACCAATCAGAATCACAAAGAATAAACTACGTGTCCTCATTGTCGTTATGCCAACAGGAGAGTTTCAACCTGTCCTTGGTCCTGAAAGGAGACGGAGTGAGCTTCGCTCGCTTCGGGTCAGCCATCACCAGCATAGGGGACATCAACCGGGATTCCTACTTCGGTGAGCAGTTAGTTCCCCTTTGTGCCCGGATAGCATTCTGTTGTTCATTATTATTGTTGTTGTTGTTGTTGTTCTTGTTCTTCTTCTTCTTCTTCTTCTTCTTGTAAGATGATTATAATGATGTTAAACATGTTCATACAACATGACTGTGTCAGTTCTGAAGTACATGTAGTGTGGTTACCAGCATTATTTATCAACTGTAATCAATTTATGGCCTTGAGACTATACCAAAAATCACGTGTTTTGTTGTTGTTGTTGTTGTTGGGTTTTTTTGGGGGGTTTGTTTTTGTACAGCACAGGGTAGGAACAGTGCGCAGCCTCAACGTGGATTTTTTTCTATCTAGTTCCTACACTGGATAAGCAAAAACCATTTATCAATGTGCATGTAAAGTTACTACTCTCTGCGTGTATTAAGCTATGTTTATCATCATGTAGTAAAATAACTTCACTTCATTGGTTTGATAAGCACGTAGGCTGTATAACCAAACGACAGTAGAGATGTTCCTCCAGGATGGACAGCATATTTTAGTGAGATTTAGTAGGATTTCGTACGGAGGACTTCGCTGAGCAGCGTAACCCATTTGCATGTAAATTAGGCACGTTACGGGTACCATTAGCCAATCGCAGCGCGTTAGCAGCTCGCGGGCCTCTTCCGTGTGAGCCTAATTTACATGTAAATGGGTTACGCTGCTCAGCGAAGTCCTCTTTACGAAGTCCTACTCAATCTGGCGTATTCTCGATTCTGTGTTCGCTCTTCCAGACGTGGCAGTGGGAGCCCCTCAGGAGGGAGGCGGGGTGGGGGCGGTATACGTGTACCTGGGAGGACCCCTGGGAGTCGTCACGCCCTTCACGCAGAAAATCACCGGTCAGGACTTCCAGCCTCAGCTCCGATCATTCGGCTTCCACATCTCAAAACCCACCTCTGACCTCAGCAGCTACGGCTACCCAGGTCGGTCATAACTGCATGTTGAGAGGTATTGTTTCAATGGTCCTCGTGAGTCTGTGTGTATTGAAGCTGTGTTTTGTGCGGTATATGTATTTTGTTGCCGTTCCTTAGTGTGTAACAGTCACTCATGTTTGTGTATATTGTTGCGCTTTGTGTCATCTGTGTACTGTCAGTGATACCTGTTTTATTTTTGTTTTGATGTGCGGCGCTTAGAGCCTGTGTAATTTCCATGTATAGGCGCCTTATAAGTTATTATTATTATCATAAAACGGACAAGGGTTTCAAAAAGGACCGCTGTCAATGGCAAGAGACTGACTGACTGACTGACTGACTGAAACGTTTATTTCAGGATAAAGACTTGTAGGCATGGTCTGCTTATCTTACAAGCTGTCCTGCTAATCTACGAACACTAAAAAAATAAAGGCTAACATTACAAAAAAAGTATACCAGCACAAAGGGAGTAATCTAATAAGAAAGTAGAAAAAAAAAAAAAAACATGCAAAGATACAAAGAAGCGCAAGAAATTCAAAGGAAACACATCGAAAAATAGGTGAAGAAGTATACAGCATGGTGTTTGAAATTTGAGAGACAGAATGACAGTGTTTCTGGAGAAAAACAAAACTAAAACATTTTTTTCTATGGAGAATTGTTTTTCATGCTGAAAAACGACACTTCCCCTTCAGAAAACGTTTTCCTCTGAAGAAAATTCGCCTGTTGTTTTGCAGTCTTTTTTTTCTGCAGAAAATTGGAATTTTGTCATTGTTGTTTTTCTGTATTGTCGATTTTTTTTTTTTTTTTTGGCAGAAAAAGCGACATTTCTGTGCAGGAAAAAGAGTGGGGTTTTTTTTTCATATTTTGTTTGGCAGAAAATGTTTCTCTGCAGAAAAAAGAAGCTATTTTGACATCTCTCGCCAGTGATAGCTTACGTCATTTGGGAAAAAAGGGGATCTAAGGAACGTCAGATTATCAATTTCATGGCATTAGGCCTTTTTGCGGGTGCTGTTGTTGTTGTTGTTGTTGTTGCTGTTGTTGTTGGGGGTTTTTTGTTGTTGTTTTTTTGTTTTTGGTTATGTTTTGTTTGTTTGTTTGTGTGTGTGTGTGTGTGTGTGTGTGTGTGTGTGTGTGTGTGTGTGTGTGTGTGTGTGTGTGTGTGTGTGTGTGTGTGTGTGTGTGCGTGCGTGCGTGCGTGCGTGCGTGCGTGCGTGCGTGTGTGTGTGTGTGTGTGTGTGTGTGTGTGTGTGTGTGTGTGTGTGTGTGTGTGTGTGTGTGTTGTGGGGGGGGGGGGGGGGGGCTATGTCCGATTTCATGTATAGAATCACAATTGGTAAGGTAACTTAATTCTGTTACTTTAAATTGGTGACGGATAGCAGTATGTACATAGAGCTTACATGATTAGTTCGAATGGTTTACGGCGAAAGACTAACCCCGAGATGGTTCGATGTTTGAGTAGCTACCGAGCCTCCGGCGAGGTAGCTACTCAAACAATCGAACCATCGAGGGGTTGGTTTTTCGCCGTAAACCACTCGAACTAATCATGTAAGCTGTTTATACCACGAGCGTTCAGACTCTTACCTCTACTGCTCTAGTCGCATACATTTTCCGCGACATTTTATTTTTCTGGCAGGGTGACTAGTGACTTGTACCCCCTCAAAATTCTGCGCACTGACTTGAGGGGGAAATGATGCGTAGGGCAGTTGAAATTGCTTGATGTTAAGAAGAATATCATTCAAAGCATGTGCTCATGTACTGACATTCAAAAGTGCACTCGCAAATACATCGCAGAGAATTTTCTGTGCGATCGGTTTTTTTTTTACGTGACCCAAGGGAAATAAAATTTCACCTCCAAAAGTGAGCAGAATAACTGTGCACCAGCTGTGACGTATGAGTTCCAAATGTTTGAAATGACGCACTTTCTGATTGATGACGTAACTGGGGTGTGTTTTTGTAAACTCATATACCACTGAGTAGGTTATGGAAAGCCGTATATCACACTTTCGCTCTCTGTTTCATTACTATTTTCGGACGTAAAGCACTCATAGTTAACTCACTGAAAGTTTGCACTGGCGAGTGGTGTAAAACTTTGATTGTACTTCGCATGTGATGACGTAAATATCGGTCAATTGCAGGCACTGCAAAACGAAAAATGAAAAAATAATTACGTCAGGAAAGTCACATGCACTTTAGACAAAGGCACAGGTTGGTCCGGAGAATCACGACAATGTCTCCGATTGGTTCGATTTCGCACATGAGAAGACCAATCAGCAAAAGCGTTACAACCTAGAGCTGCACGCTGATTGGACAGTTTTCTTTGTCTACCGTACGACAGACTTTGCGGTTGGCTGTCCCGAGAGCAACACGGTGGTGTTACTCAGGACTCGGCGGATCATCAACGCCGAGGTGCGCATCGAAGCCTCTCCCAATCCAGTTGCAACCGACCACCAGTGTCGCTCTGACCTAGCGAGTCTGCGGTACAGTGGGTGTTTCCACGTGAACGTGTATTTCGGTCACATCATGAGCAGTGACCATGACCGTGTACTAGATTTCGGTAAGTAAATAATAATAATAATAATTATTATTATCATCATCATTATTATTCAGGTGAGGGGAAAAAGCAAGTGAAGATGTCGCACGTGTTGGAATAGACGACTCCACTCCTGTGAATCAAAGAGGGCGAGTCCCCAGAATTCAGCCAATCGCGTGCCGTGGTATGATGTGCACAACACATGACTTGGTCTGGCAAACTGTATTGCTAGATACTACAAAGAAGGAAGCACGTGTAGTTTGATATGACTGAAACGTGTAAAGAAAGGAGTAAGTCCATTGACGTCATTAGTGGAAAAAGATCATCACGTCGTTTGAGGAAAAAGACCATTACGTCAATCGCTTTCATCTGGAAATCATCCCCTTTTCCATAAAATGACGCCATGGGCGTACTGCATTTTGTCGATACACGGCAGAGTAAAGGGACGGGGCTTTGGCTTCAGTGCTTGCCGAGTGGAGTCGTCTGTTTCACCTTCATGTGATTGACACCAAGAGGAATGATGATGATGATGATGATGATGATGATGACTTGATATAGCGCATGGCTCCACCCTGACTGAGTGCTCACGGCGCTTAGGGTGAGGTTTTGAAAAGAAAGATAGTATTAAAAAAAAGGCTGCAGATGAATTATGCTAAATTTTTAATATTCCTCTTTTACACTCATATTTTGTTGAC
This sequence comes from Batillaria attramentaria, assembly GCA_018292915.2. Lineage (NCBI taxonomy): Eukaryota > Metazoa > Mollusca > Gastropoda > Batillariidae > Batillaria > Batillaria attramentaria. Next base: position 3,062,616 of record JACVVK020000001.1, on the reverse strand, counting down.
TCAGAGCTAATCCTCTGTGTCTCGCGAAGTCTTGAATAAACGGAAGTAGCAGCACCATGTACGAAACAGCGTTCTAACAGGAACTAGTTTCCGTACTCAAATTCTGTTAGGGAAAATAATCAACTTACATTTCGTAAAATTAATTGCAACCCAAAACAGTTCTCAATTCATAGTTTGGAATCTTCATTTCAGTCATAGCTTTGTAGTCCGCTGACTTTCTCAGAATGAGGATCAGAATGAATGAGCTGTTTTTAGAAAGTCGCATACTTTCGGTACAGGCTACGCTGATCTTCCTCTGTACCGCTAGCACCACGGGACATTAATAATAATACTAATGTCATGAGTATTGTATAGGCGCTTTACCCAATTTCCTGAATCGGCTCAAAGCGCCGCGAACTGAACCCAACACGCACGCTCACGTGAATCACACGCATTCACTCACACACTGGACATAAACACATTACAATCACGTGGTGCGAAGGGTCAGCTCAGCTATTTAAATTTCGGAATTTAAAATTGCATTTATTTTTTTCAAATTTGGTGGGCTGAACATTGAAATCAAACGCTATTTATTTATTTATTTATTTAATTATTCCTTTATTTGCAGACATTTGTGGATTTTTCCTTTTCTTTCCAAATCGAGTGTGGGAGGTGGAGAAGCCCGAATTTCCTAGCAGTGGGCTTATAAATAAACGAATAAATTTATTTGGCAGCTTTGGACTACACACTGAGTGTGGACACGCTGGTGAGTAGCGACAGCCAGCGGCGAGCATTCCTGTTGCAACAGTCGGGGATCGGCACCACCGCTGCTTTCTCGGGCACTGTGACTGTTTCCGGCAGAAGGGAAACCCAGAAAGAATTCACGGTCGTTCTGAAAGAGGTATGTGACACGTATCTCTCATATAAGACAGATCTATTTGGTATATCCCGTTGCAATATAAAACACACGTGTAACATTAAACAATGAAAACGCTGTTGTGGTTTCGACTTCTGAACTCTATGCATGCAGAACACCTTTTTTTATGTTGTTTCCATAGTAATGGAAACAACATAATAGGACGGGCTAAAATTTCCACGTTCATAGGCAAGCATCTGTGGTACAAACGCACGTCACTGCCGATCTCCCGCAGAGACGATTATGCAAGTGTAACTCTGACAATGACGTAAGAAAACCTGCGTCATCGATGCTGGCATGTATGCTGTTCCGAACGCGCTTCTTCTCCTCACTGAGTGCCGTCTGTGCGGATGTGCGTGTGTGTGTGCGTGTGTGAATTGTGTCCAGGCCCGTTTCTTCGAAAATACTCAACCGAATGGCTTCAAATTTGGGGTATCCAAATTTATCAAAATGTTACATTAGACGATTCAAGCGTGTGATGATTGCTTAAGTGATTTGGGAGTTATCGCCCTTTTGAGACAAGTTGGTTGTCTTTCGTGTACAGGCGTAATATTTATTTAAATCACTCAATTTTTTGGCAGTAGATAGCTTGAATACGGACTCTGAATTGACTCACTACTAGAAAATGGTCGCTCTTATAGTTTTCATGTAAACCGAGCCTGAGTTGACATTGCATGTGAACCCAGTTCAGATGCCTATTTCTCCGAAAATACTGAACCGATCGATTTCAAATTTGGGGTTTCTAAATGAATCAAGATTGTTGAATAGAAGGCCCGATCCAGGTACAATTGCACACATGATTTGCGAGTTATCGCCCTTTTCAGAATAAGTGGCTTTCTGGCGTTTAAAGGCGTAATATTTACCTAAACCACTCCATTTTTTGGACATAGATAGCATGAATACGGACTCTCAACTAAGTGAAGTTTGGAGGTTGTCGCTTTTATACTTTTGGCGTAAGCCGTACCTGATGAAAGTGCTGGTGAACACACTTTAGATCTCAAAATCGCTCCTACTATACATAGATAATGAGCCTGGGGTGCCATAAAAAATATACAAAAAAATTAGAAAAATTCACTGCAGCCGTTATCGTCAGTTGACTCGAAAATTTGTACTCACAGCACATTTCCTCTGCAAGCCACACGCCTCACAAACATCGAAGAAGAGACGCACGCGCACTGACGTAAAGTAAGTGCGTCATGTTTGATTGACGTGATGCTGTTTTTTCTTGGGGGTGTCTCGCCACTTTCTTTCGGAATTCCTCTGTTTGGAGACGTGGTGTTGTATTTTACTTATGCTATGTCGCCATCATCGTGCACTCGCAGAGATGATACGGGATACAACAGACTACAACTCCAATACTTTATGAACAGAATATGCGCGGAGAACAAATTCATGAAAGAAGAAGAATCCAGAACGCTGTGCAGGGGGGCTGCTTACGTCAGATCTAGAACATTCCTCAACTTACTGGAAGGCTCGAAATCTCTCCAAGGTGACGTAATCTACTGACGTTACTGCACCAGCATGTTCTGGGATGGTCTAGAAATTATTTTGCATCGAAATGCAGTATCTTTTCGCAAGAGTCTCTACAACTTGACATGTGGAAAGCGGGAATTTCAGTGGGTTTCGTTTTTGCCACTGACTCACACTCAGAAGCATAATGCAAAGATCTTGGAAACATAAAGATAGTTCACTTACCTCCCTTTGAGGGACAACGCGTAAGAGTTGTCTGCGCGCATTAGCGCGCATCCCGCAGATCTACGCAGTTGTTTGACCCAACCCTACACTAGCCGCCGTAAAACATTTTAAGAAAATAAACAAAAACGAAGATGTCAGCGACTGCCAGGTGGTCTCCCCCCATATATTTCGCATGTGTTTTAGGCCTATGGAAAACATAAGTACTCTCAAAGTTCCGGAGGACGAAAGAAAGATCTAGTTTGGCTTTCACTGCTGTACGTAGGCTACGCAGTGCATTTCGTTCGATGTGTTCAAGTAAAACTAGTACGGAACACAGAAAGATCGAATGTGCGAGAGATCCAAAGATGGACGCATCCGCTGAATACTTCCTGCTAACTCAGCATTAATCATATCTGCGACCGACGATCCAGCAGATTCTATGTTGTGATATGGTTTTACAATGGTTAGAACGAAGTTCAGCCGGATGATTTTGTTCTCTGTGTGTGTGTGTGTGTGTGTGTGTGTGTGTGTTCTGAATTTAGATGCAGGTAGACGCTAGCACAATTTAAGTCACCGTGATTTGTAAAGTTGTCAGGGAAAAAAATTACGCTGTATCTGCGTCAGCCGCGTGTGTTTACTGTTAGTTTACACTGCATGCACACGTACCACTTGAGGTCTTTTTTTTTTTTTTTCTTTTTTTGGACAAGAAAGCGAAAAAAAAATGTTTGTTTTTCAACAGGAATACCAAAAGAAGTATTTCCCCGTTTATATTTGTCTGTTATTTGAACAATTCGGCGCAGAACACAATTGCATGCTTTTGTGATCGCTTTCCACTTTCCGCCATGCTGTCACTATAGGGGCCAGATCTAGGATGCGCGCTAATGCGGGCAGACAACTCTTCGCGTTGTCCCGCTATATGTCTCTCTTACGACACTCTCTGGAGCACAGAGTCTTTCAGTGGAAAGTACCTCTGTGCACAGTGGGGAAATGGCGCTCACTGCGCTACCGTGACGGGCCTAAATTGTCTCGGTGCTCTCAAACACAAGGTCGCGCACTATGTCATCCTTGACCAGCTTTGAACCCAGAGGGATCCTCAGTGGCGCAAGTGATTAGCAGGCTGTCTTCAGAGTGAAAGTAGGCGTGTTTCTGAATCAGAGACATACATAACCTGTCTCTGTCTGAATGGACAGATCTATTATTACATTCAGTCCTAGAGCACGGGTGTGTATGCTTTTGTAATCGTCTCTTATTCCACCACAAGGCAGGTACGTGATCGTCTGCACCGTGCAATAATACTTGCCTGTAGAGTGCAACACCCTTGCCTGTCAGAGTGCAACCCCCTTGCCGTTTACTCACATCCTGTTGGATCAGTCTACCACGTAAACAGTGCCATCAAAGCGCAACAATAATTGTCCGCTGGCAAAGATTTTGCCCAAACGAAAAGTGGTCGGATATTCAAGACTTCGTTTCAAATCGAATCATATGACACACAAGTCTCTGCTTTTCTAAAAAAAAAAATTCGCCATTTTTAAAAATGGCGCTGGGTGTAAGCAGTCACATTTTCACGCCCCGCCGAAAAGGGACTGCACTCTGGAGTCTAATCTTACGAGGGCAGGAGTGACGCGTCTTTCTGATTCCAAGGTCTTTGCATAATGTGTGTGTGTGTGTGTGTGTGTGTGTGTGTAGGGGGAGGGGGGGTGTGTGCGTGCGCGCGCAAGCGCGCGTCTAAGGCGAGAGAGAGAGAGAGAGGGTCTCTTCTCCGATACCAGTAAGCAATCGTCTGTCAGTCAGGTCTGCGGGAAGTAACTCTGTCAAAGGGGAACGACTTTATTACAAGAATTCATTCACCCATGTAGAACCTCGCATACGCCAACAAGTTGTGACGTCAACCAGCTAGGCGAGCTCACACGACCTCATGTGTTTGGGTTTTTGCAAGTGCATAGAGGCACGATAAGGGTTTTCAGTACTTTCTTTATGTCAGCATGCTTGATGTCAGAGAGCTTGCGTTCCGGCGTGTGCGCGCGGGCTGCATACATGACACAACGACTACGACTGTGACTGCAGCAGGTCATTGAATGGAAACAACATATTGGGCTGGTGGCCATCTTGTTAAGTCTCTGGTGTCATTACGGCATGGTATTTACAGTTATTTATTAATTCAAAAACTTCTTCTCCCTTTAGGATCAGATTAGCAGAAATCGCTTCATGCCAGTCCGACTGAGGGTGGAGTTTACTCTCAACATCTCACCCGTCCTTAAACTTCTTTGTATAGTTATGCATGATTATAATCCACATCAAACATCATCACGACACTTTTGAGATGGATGCAACCACTATAACGTTGTGGCTCATTTCTTGCGATAAACAGATAACAATTTTGTGTGATTTTCTTCCCCCTTAGGATCAGATCAGCAGAAATCGCTTCATGCCAGTCCGACTGAAGGTGGAGTTTAATCTCAACACGACGTTTTCTCGAAACATCCCACCCGTCCTTAACCAGTCCGTGCTGAACTTTGTCACTGAAGAGGTGCGTGCAACTAAAGCTTTCTGAGTGAATCGAATTTCCCACTTTTTTATGGCCAAGTTGCCGAGATAAATTAACTTTCTTAAATACCCACAGGCAACAGAAACGCAAAAAAATCATCAAAACACTGCTGGGGTTTTCTCCTTTCCTGCATCCTTGAGGGTGGGTGGGTGTTTGAGGAATTAATGTCCTTTTCCACCAAATAAGGGCGATACAAAAGGCGGAGCACCGAGAAAAAGGCCAGCACAGCTTCTGCTTTGGAAGTGTTCAACCTACCAAATTTGAAAAATGAATGCAATTCTAAATTCCGAAATTTCAATAGCTGAGCTGACCCTTCGCACCACGTGATTGTAATGTGTTTATGTCCAGTGTGGGAGAGAATGCGTGTGATTCACGTGAGCGTGCGTGTTGGGTTCAGTTTGCGGCGCTTTGAGCCGATTCATGATATTGGGTAAAACGCCTATACAGTACTTATTATTATTATTATTATTATTTGGCCCAAGCCGGGTTTCGAACTCACGACCCAAACATTGAAAGTTCATCGCCCTATCGCTTGGCTACTCCGCCGCCCCCTCCCTCGCCTTGCATCTTTGATATTATATGTAGTGGAATAGGACTTACTTAGTCATTCAACCAACCCCCGAGTCTCCAAGCTGTGCTGCTTGCTGCCTTCTGGTTAGTTTGAGGATTTTACTTCTCGTTACTTCTCGAGCGGGCAGGTGGCCAGTGTTCAAAGGCCAAAAGACTGCAACTGCTTGAGAAGTGTGCTGATGCCACACCATCTCGCATGGCCTACTTTCCGAGGGATGTTCATTTGTTCCGTTCTGGGGGACGCTCGTCCACATAATTTTGTTTGTTTGTTTGTTTGTTTGTGTCTTTCTTTCTTTCCTTCTTTCTTTCTTTCTTTCTTTCTTTGTCCATCTTTAGACAATTCTGTTCCAACGCTTGCCGCGAATTAGCCTCTGTTGCTTGCGCGGCGTTAAGCCCTAAATAACTAACTAACTAACTGTTCCAACGCTTCAGGTGGCGTTCAAAAACGACGAGTGTGGCACGGACCAGAAATGTCATACTGACCTGGTTCTTACGGGGCGCGTGCAGCACGTGGAACCATTGGTCAACTTCCAGTACTACAACGTCGTCAACAAAACGAGACTAGTGGAGCTCCATCTGCAGGTTGCGAGTCGATTCGTTGCTGATTACTTCGATGCAGTCTCATGGGTTTCTCTAAGGGTTCCCATTTTTTGGACTAAAATAAATAAAAATAAATAAATAAAATAAAACCTCCTCGTGCAATAGTTATCCAAAGAGAAACTGGTCACGTTTACGTTGTTGTTGTTGTTGTTGTTGTATTCCGATGCTCTTTTCACTTCGACAAGCAGTTGGTCGGTAATAGAGCGTACTTTTAATTTTATTCGTTTGATGCTCTAAGATTCCTGTGCTACAAGAAGACCGCCTGAAGACAAAATATCTGCAGCAGACGGACTGTGTCCCGCAGAAACTTTTCAACACTAGCTGTAACTGCGGATGTACACGCATGAGTTGGCATGCGTAAGAGGGTGTGGGGGACGGGGGAGGGGAGCTGGGAATGCCGTCAGTGTGGCTTGGGCGGGGGATGGGTGGGTGTTTAGAAGTTTAACGTCCTTTTCCACCACGTGTGGGTGATATCAGTCAAAGGCGGGGGAAAGAGAAAAAGGCCAGTGCAAATATTTGGCCCCAGCCGGGATTCGAACGCACGACCCGAGTAGTAAGAGCCCTACGCTCTACCATTCGGCTATCCCAGCTCTCCGTGGTGGGAGGGAGTTGGGGGGAGGGAGTGGGGGCTTGGGTGGAAAGCAACTCCTGAACTAAAGCTGTTCGCCTTGATCTGTTACCTCATTCCCGGGTTAGGGTAAAAGTGGTGTCCATCTCAGACATAATACCTCAGCACACCACTCGACGAATACTTTCTTTAATTCAGTTCAGGACTCGGCCTGGCGAAAAATCACATGTGTTCGGGCTGAGATCTGAACTGAATTGTTACACGTTTTGTTTTCAGCTCGTGAACAAAAACGAGACAGCTTTCGCCACGCGACTGACCACAAACATCACAGGCCAAATCACTTTCATAACAATCACCGACAGCAGAGCTCGCTCCCACTTCATCTGCGGGACCCAGGAAAACGTCACTTCCGCCCAGGGCAGTTCTACCCTCGAATGCAACAATTTCGCGCCGCTAGGAGCGGAAGAGGTCGTTGACATCACACTCCAGTTCGAGGCTGACAGCGTGCCCTTGGACCCGCAGCTATCTAATGTGATCTTCGATGTTCAGGCGATGCCGTACGATAACAAAGAGAACCCTGAGGGCGTTGTTGCTGACAACGCGATCAGAAAGGCTTCGCAGCTGAAGATCATTGCAGATCTTCAGGTGCAAGGGTAAACGAGTTTGTTTGTTTGTTTGTTTGTTTGTTTGTTTGTTTGTTTGTTCCTTTCTTTCTTTCTTTCTTTCTTTGTTCACCCTTTTTCTTCTAGGCATGACAGGCGCTT